>VXBA01001792.1:238304-258890 GCA_013399895.1 Serilophus lunatus | reverse complement strand
TAGACCACACCAACCGTAAAAATTAAAAAAATTGGTATGGTTCCGGGTTTCGAAAGAGGACAGGGCGCAAAAAGCAAAATAATAATAATAACTAATATTATTATTATTAAATAATTACTATTATTTCTGATTTTACAGCACCTATCACGAAAAAACTGGAAAATATTCCGTGGAGCCTCGTTACACCCCGATTCTCATCAAACGCGGAGCAGAACTGACGAGCGTGTAGCACCCCGATACTCTCGTTACGGGTACTACTAGCGGTAACAACCCCTGGCACCTTGAGCGCTCCACAGATCCCCCATTCCCATTCTGGACCTGCAGGGAATTGGGAAACTAAGCCACCAAGAGGCTGCGCTCTTGGGCCAGCCCCGCTGAGCTCTGCGGCCGGGCTGGGAAGTCCGGCCAGACTTCCTAGCGCCAGGCTTGGCAGGGCAGGAGAACTCCCCAGGGGTCCCCATCCCGCACGCACTCCCACGGAGGAGTAGCTCCTTTTTCACTGAATAACTGCGGGCGGATAAGTTGCTTTAAGGTCACTCTCTAAGTCAGTTACTGGGTCGGAAGGAAGAGCCAAGACTCTTAAATCACGGCTGCTATAAGCAAATCCAATTCAAATCCAAATCCAGAATGAATGCACCCAAGTAAACACCACACTAGCCATAAACCACATGAAACAGGGGATGCCCTGTGCTGGGCAGGCAAGGCATCCCCGGGGTGCCTGCCCTGGATCCCTGCCTTTGGTGTAGGCAGGAGGGCAGGGATAATTTTAGTGCCCAGTCGTGCAAATATTCACGTGAGTCTGTCAGGGATGCTCCAAACAGGCCTGGTATTTGCAGAATCTGGGTCTAAATTAGTTAGAAAGGGGCTAGATGTGGGGGCAGGCCTGTCAAATGTTAAGGAGACCATAACCACTTGGGCACAAAATCTCCTCAAAACCGTGATAAATAGTAGGAAAAAAATTGAGGAGGGGAGAAACATTTGTAATGAAGCCAGAATCAGGGGAAAGGGATGGAGTTCTCACTTCATCTCCAAATGATTAAAGGCACAAGTAAAAGATGCTCATTAAGCAGCTCCTTAAATTCTACTGCAGCCAAGGTGGAGTCAGTGGTGAGGTGAGCTGTGGGGAGCCCAGGAAGCAGCCCTCTGGTGTTAGAGTGACAGCGGGGGGCCAAATCAGAACAACTTCAGCATATGGGTCTGTAACAACATCCTATTGCTTTTAGAATGGTCACTCCTGCATCCTGAAAAATGGAATTTGGGTAATGTTTCCAGTTCAACATCTTGTTCAGCAGTGCCTGGAGTGATCTCATGTAGACCGAAGCTGATTTCGTCACTTCCTCAGACAACCCCAATCCCTTTTCTGTCTGATGCAGTGGTCAGTTGTGAGGGGTGTGGGGGGGGAAAGGAGTTCCTTGTCATTCCTGTGTTTGCTGGTGAAAGACATACCAAATATGTCCATTAATCCATGCATTATATCCTTTAATTTTTTAAAAACTTCCCAGGCTGCTGTAAATGAGATTAAAATCTTTTTTTTCCTCCTTTGTGATTCCTCTTGCCTCACCACTGAAGACTGCAATTACTTTATTGTCATGAAGAAAGTGACAAAAAGTATAACATGGTGTATGTTGTGAAGAGATAGGAAACAGGAATGGGGCCCAGGAATTAATATAATTTTTTGGCCCTGCCATAAGTTCTCCAGGTGACCTTGGTCACATCCCTTTCCCTATAAGTAGGAACCTGGGCTCTGGCAGCTCTGTTCGCCCATTGGTACAGCTGGGCCACCAGCACTTGCCTAGTCTTGTGATCTCTGCAGGTTTTGCGATCTCTGAAAATTACCCCAGAGGAGCTAAATACTAAATAGCCAATAAAGAAGTGCTTTCTAATTAACCCTGCAAGCTCGTTTAGAAGACCATATGTATGTGCCCATATGGAAAATACAGAAATAAGCGTAATGAAGCTGATAAGTACGGGCATAGCTTGGGGGGACTCTCAGAAAGGGTGTAAATCTTTTTTTTTGTGCAGCTCTGGATATATTGCTCGAATGTCAGTCTGGGCCAGAAACCTGTCCCAAAATGTACAAGGGGCACCGTTAATCCCTGTGAACGGAAAAAAAAAAAATCCACTTGAGTCATAGAATCCTATCGTTGTTTGGAGTGGAAGGGACCTTAGAAGCCCATCTTGTTCTACCCCATTGCCATGGGCAGGGACACCTTACACTAGACCAGGTTGCTCCAGCTCAGTGTAACCTGGCCTTGGACACTTCCAGGGGTGCTCCTCTGGGCAGCCTGTGCCAGAGCCTCACAGACAGGAATTTCTCCCTTCTGTATAGCCTGAATGTCCCCTCTTTTAATTTAAAATCATCATCCCTTGTCCTGTTGCTTCAAACCCTACGAAATAGTCTCTCTCCATCTTTCTTCTAAGCTTCTTTTTAAGTATTGAAGGGTTTGTATAATGTATTGCATTTGTATAATGTGTTTGTACAACGTATTGCGCCCCTCCTGCCAAACACATTAGGTCCTGGATGTAAAATCGCACCGTGCCCACCCTCCCCAGCCCTAGACCTCCATTCTCACGGAGGTTTCTGCGGACCTTTCCTGAACCCAGCTGGCTTTGAAGAGCTAAAGCCGAGTTAATTTGCATTGCAATTCATCCTTTGACAGACAGTTGGAGCCAAGGCACTGTTAACCTAATTGTTTTGCTAACAGCACCAGGGTGTGAGACTCACCAAAGGCACTTCTAACAAAGGGGATAAAACCAGACTTGGGGAAAGAAAAAAAAAAAAAAAAGAAAAAGAAAAAAAGCCTTTTCCTGACATCATTACCGGGTACAAACAAACAGAGCTGATCCCTCTTCATACACTTTCCAGGCAAGGGTCAATAACAAACACACTTTGCTCTTTTGGGGGTATGTCTCTCCTTTTCACAGCAGTGAAAAGCCATTCAGGGGAGGTAGGAGAGAACAAGCCAGGCTGAAGGCAGGGTAGAGGCAGCCCAGGCGGGCCGCTGGCACTCTCCCATCCTTTTGTGCACATTAGGAATAGCAAAGCTTGTGGCCCTGTTTCTATTTTTATGCATTATTTTGAGAGCTGAGCTCTCAAGCAATGTTCAAAGTCTGGGTTATGATGCCATTTTCACTGTAGCCAAAGTCTCCTTCCACTCCAGCAGCTCATGTCGAGACAGCAATTTCAAGCTATGAGTTATCAGGTCTGCAAAGAAAAGTTCTCCAGGCAACCTTTCTCTGTGCTGAGTGTCAGATCACAGGCAGACCAGGCCCTCATGCTCTCGCTGTTGTCACACAGCACCACAGGCTAAAATCATCATTCCAGTGCTGGTGTTCCTGGATGTGAGCAGCCATTCCGAGGCTGGTCTATGGAAAAGGATTCAGTGCAAGTGTGTCCAGTGGGAGATTCACCACTTCTAGCTCTGGGGTTTCCAGCATAAGAAGGACACGGAACAGTTCAAGAGAGTCCAGAGGAAATTACGGATAAATTCTCAGGGCTGGAGTCCCTCTGCTCTGGAGCCAGGCTGGGAGAGCTGGGGGTGTTCACCTGGAGAAGGGAAAGCCCCAGAGAGAACTCAGAGGCCATAAAGGGGCTTCAAGAGAACTGGAGAGGGACTTCAAACAAGGACATTGGTGGAACAGGACAGGGCAGGGTTAGATGAGATAATGGGAAGGAATTCCTGGCTGGAAGGGTGGGGAGGGACTGGCACAGGTTGGGCAGAGAAGCCGTGGCTGCCCCATCCCTGGAAGTGTCCAAGGCCAGGTTGGATGGATCTTGGAGCAACCTGGGATAGTGGAAAGTGTCCATGCCCATGGCAGGAGCATGGAACAAGATGAGCTTTAAGGTTCCTTCCAACCTAAATTACCCTGTGAGTCTAAAAATAAGAAGAAAAGGCCTGGTGAGAGGGACATTTGCCTGTGCTTATCAGGCATGTGGAAAAATACTCCTTTCTCAAGCCCTGGGAGTTGGTCCATCCAAATCAAATGTCCACCAGCAGCTACGGTAGGCAGCTGTGCTGGCTCTGAGGGGCTCATACATACATGGGAATACTTTGACTTATCAGAGCACTCACACATGCCTGACTTTTGAGACTTTGCTAGCTGAAATGCTGTCAGCCTTGTGGTTTGACCACACAGATGTTATATTGCATAGGTTTGGTTGCTAGAGAGGGGTTAAACACAAGCCAGTCTCCTGACCATGCCTCCTTTATGACAACATTAAGGAAATTACATATATAAATATGTATTAATTCAATATAACGCCTCCCTGATTCTAGCAGAAGAAATTGCTGTTTGGAATGTAAGACACTGGTAAAACCATGTCCATCAAAGTGGAATGTGCATGGCTTAGGGATCAGGCCACTCTAACCCAGGCTGCTGCAGGGAAAAGAAGGACTAACCCAGGCTGGTGTGAGAGGGCAAGTGCTTCTGCCAAGGAAGATCTGGTGTCCCATAGCCAGGTCGCAAGCCAAGCTGGACTCCAGGAGCAATGCCTGCCCATCATTGGCCCTTTCAGTGGTCACTCACAGCCATACAGTATTCATTGAGCTCTGTCACACCACTGCCCCCCAAATAACAACCCATGGCATCAGTGCTGTGCCACTAGTGCGGCCAAGCCCAGCTCCTGATGAATGTCACCAGTGAGATTTATGGCCAGGAGATGAGAGGGATTTAGGTCAGACCGTCTGGGAGGGGATGATGCTGGAGCTGGGCATTGCAATGCAGGAGAACACGATGCCATTTGGCAGCCACTGGCCAGGCTGATGAGACACAGGGCTGTTGAAGGGCTGTTGTAAAGGGGAGGATTGAATAAGGTAGAATATTTCACTTTAGAGATAAAGGAAAGCCTGCAAAACCCTTTAGCTGGGATGCACTATGCTGAGGAAGAGCTGGCTTCTTCCTCCAGCAGTCCAACCCAGATATCCCAATGTCTTTGGGATCAGAGGGCACTTTGTAGAGCTCCTTATGATCTGATAGGATGAAACGCTCAATATTAATATAAAAAATACAACCTTGATGCATCATCTTACGTATAAGTCTTCATTTCTATTATATCTGTACTTCTGAGTTTCAAGTATCTGAAATAGTAAATATATATGTTCAGATTTGTTTTGAAGTC
Source organism: Serilophus lunatus (assembly GCA_013399895.1). Lineage (NCBI taxonomy): Eukaryota > Metazoa > Chordata > Aves > Passeriformes > Eurylaimidae > Serilophus > Serilophus lunatus. The sequence continues at coordinate 253,771 of VXBA01001792.1, read as the reverse complement.
TAAGCTCTCAGAAAAGGATGATTTTTTTTTCTGTAAGGAAACAGAAAAGTGGCTCTACTGGAAGGTTATAAAGGTAGGCACATGTGGACAGTGTAGCTGGCATCTCCCTTTCAGCATTTTAGTTTCAGTGATGTAAATCAAAATATCCTTTATTTCAGGTAAGTACATTTGCCAGGTGTATAAACTGCAATGTTTTATTTGTAGTTACCTATGGCAAGCTCCGGACCAGATGGAAGAGTATATGGAAAGAGCTGACTGACATGAGAAATAGGGGTGTTTGTTACCCTATGATTCCGTGTTACCCTATGGTTCCTTCTGACACCTCTGGAACTCAGATTGGAGATGGGGATGTAGACTTTCTGATTTCAACCAGATTTGCCTGTAGTACCCATGGCAAAGTGTTGGAACTAGATGACATTTAAAGTCCCTTCCAACTCAAACTGCACTGTGCATCCATGATTTTAGGACCTCAGGGTACATCCCACATGAGGATACACTGGCTCCAGAACTCTCAATAAATGGTATACATGACATTGCAACACCTATGCCCAGGGGCACTGGGGAAGGGTGGAGTGTCCATCACTTAGAAGCAACGTTTCAGTCCTAACGTTATCAAGCCAATCCCTGAATTCTGGGTTTTATCAGATCCTGAAATATGGGCTACTCAGATGCAGCCACAAGGCAGGGATGTGCCCTCCTTTTCACCCAAAATAGGGGATTAAGGTGCCAGTGCTGTGCAGATCAGTTTACCAGTGGGAGGAGCCAAAAATCCCCTTGTTAAAACCAAACAAAACCATCCCAAACTCTTTTCGGCAGAAGGGAGTAGTTGTGAAAGGGATGGGAGAGTAGCAGGCAAAGCAAGAGGAAAAACTCCAGCTTCTGTATTTCCTATTGCTGGCAGGTAGGGGTGTAATTTTGGAGTTCCTTCCTTTTTAATGGGGTAGGTCATAACCTCACCATCATTTATGTGTCTTTCTGTATTTATTGCAGTGGCCTGGCCAGATGCATTATGTAGCTGATTTGTCTCCCTAAAACATTAGTCATGTCCTCACAGATGGCAGTATACCAGTCTATGCTTTTCACAGACTTTCCCGAGGAAAATTCCCACTGATGCTAACAGGATTTTTGTCCATTCAGAGACAGGGATCAGCCTGGTTGCAAAAACAAAATTCTCGTGTTTATGTCGGGTTGTTTGGGATCAGTGTCCCTCACCCTGACCTACAGCTTGACATAAAAAAAAATAATCCAGTGTTCAGACATCTGTGATCAAGGACTTTATGAAGCACTGACCTTTTATATGTGCAGTGTTGAAGTTAACACTGTGCAAATCTACTCCAAATAATATGGTTTAGATTTCTCGTCCTCAAATCCAATATAAGTTCTCATTTAAAATAATGTATGTTTGGATGCTTCTTTGTGTTCCAACTCTCTGGGAGCATTATATCTCTAGATGACAATATTTTGGGCTTATAATGCAGGATACAACTCTATGATATGCATAAGAGAAAATGGAGAAGTGCATGCAAATAGCAAAAAGATGCTCCAAAATAAGGACAACTGGGACAAGTAATCTACAATGGCTCAGTCACAAAATACCTGCATGGGCAGGAAAAAAAAAAAAGTTGGGGGAGGGAAGGGATGTTTACTGAGTCTCTCAATTATATAGGATGTGCTAAAACACAGATGCTTTTTTAGGAGGATACAAGGGAGAAGTGAAACTTCGGTTTTCAACAATAATGATCCAGGTGGGGTAATTAACCACTGGTTGTGGTGAATGCTTCATCAATAATAATTGTGGAGTGAGGTTTTGGTGGTATTCAGGGGATGAGCTCCAGCTGGTTCAAACCTGTTTGGATGCAGGGAGTCTTTCTGCCCCGAGTTACTCAGGTGGGTAGTCTAGACAGTAGGAATAACGCTCCATACCCGATAATTTATGAATTAGTAGAGCCAGTGTATTAAAACAGATAATTGAAAAGTTCACATTTGTATAAATGTAGGGTTGAGATTCGTTAATAGCTTCTTACAAATATTAAACCCAACTGAAATGCTTTCATGACACCTGGCTCAATTCCAGGAAAAGCAGCCTGCTGGGAATTGATTTATTTCTTTAAAATGTCCAAGTGATGGAAATTGCTCGAGAATTGGAGAGTGGCACTGAAATAAAACTAGAACTCTAACAGAAACTACCTCTAGGATGAGAAAATTCCTTTCAACTTGAAACGAGGGAGTTTCAGGTAAACAAGAAATATAGGATTGGACAGGAACTGCCTACCCTGATTTCACAATCCAAATTGCATAAACTGAAGAAAAAAGAAATATAAGTAGTAAAGTGTAATTTAAAGATTGGATTTTCAAAAGCTTGTTACCCAAACCTTCACATTCATTTAATCTGGAGGGAAGAAGGCACGCCATCTGATACTAATGATTAATCCAAAGGAGGCCCAGACTTGTTCTTGTTTAAGAGGGAAAATTACATATTCTCTGAGAAGGTAAAAGCAGCTATGCTGGCTGAGATATCTGTGGCTCTTCTGGAGAATGCAGAGCATGGCCCACCTTTTCCCACATGCATTAATATTTGGGTTTTTGTTTAAAAGACATCGAGGTAACTTCGGATCTAAAATATCCAAAGCATATTACAGGCATTTTTTCTCATTTTATGATTTTTGGGGGGATTTGCTGGAGTAATTTAGTAACAGAAAGTTGAACAACCCAGCACCACGTATGGAACAGAGTAGAAAAATTTATTAAAGGAAAGAGGGAAAGTACACTGTAATGGATTCTATGCTAACTGTGCCTTCAAGTTCAGAGGAAAACCTTAGATACTAGACATATCAACTACAATCAGCAAAATTAGTAAGTTTTTTTGTTTACTAGCCCTAGTGATGGTATTTAACTGTGACCTCCCCTCACTCCAGTCCAACACTCACCTCCTCAAATCACAGAGACAGTGAAGAGCACTTCACAAAGAATTAGAGGTTCAGTTTATAGCCATTGTTTAAAAACATAATTAACACTGTGTTTAAAGCAAAAGTGACACAATTACCACCTCCTAAAGCCCTTAAGAAATCCGAGCAGCAGACCTCCTGCCAGACTGAGTGATATCACCGGCACCATAAACAGAGCTGTGCAAGAACCGTCCCATTCACAGCCCCAACAGATACTGTCCTTATGTGCTAAGTATTATTACTATTACTCTCTTTGTTTATTGTGATGTGCTAGGAAGTCTGCAACTCAGGTTTCTCAAGATCTCACTGAGTCTCACCTCCAAAGGGTGTCAATGGGAGTTCAGAGCTCTCAGGGCTTCTCCGCCACCATTTGGCCCCTTGGGAAGGTCACAGAATCCTGGAGTAATTCGGGTTCGAAGGGATCTTAAAGACCATCCAGCCCAAACCCCCTCCACGGGCAGGGACACCGTCCACAAGAACAGGTTGCTCCAAGCCTCATCCAGCACAGCCTTAAATACTTCCTTGGACTGAAAGAAGGGACGGCAAAAATCTCAGCTCCTTAGGTCAAAACTGGAAACACCACGATACATTTTCCTTCTGAGGGCTAAGGTGAGCCTAACTGCATCATCTTCCTCAACTTACGTCAGTTTGCAGAACAACATATAACCCAGATTGGCAGTGCTCTGAAAGTCCATTTAGTTTGGACTTATTAAACTATTTTGCAATATATTCATTACAGAAAAATGTGGTAAATTAGATAAAGTCAGAAAGCCTCTTTAATTGCTTTGAACACAAAAATACTTAAGAGTCTCAGGAGCAAGGTTGACTTTTTTCTACACATCTGAAATATTTTAGATGCTCCCCCCTGAGTACAGAACCCTGCTGCAACACACACACACACACACACACACATTGTCCTCACCAAGGCTCTAGCACAGCACCAGCTGGGATGTAGCCCTGTGATGCAGGACGTACGATGTGCCACACACAAGCCTCTGAGCATCTTTCAGTTGAAAAAACGGGAATTATTTCATAATAGTAAAATAACAAAATCAGGCCTAAAACCACAGAATTGTGTAGGTTGGAAAAACTCTCTAAGATCGAGTCCAACTACTCCCCAGCACTGCCAAGCCCATCACTAACCCATTTTCCCAAGTGCCACATTCGCATTGCTTTTAAATCCCTTCAGGGATCAAAACTCCACTGCTGTTGTGGACATCCCATGTCAGGGCTGGACAAACATTTCCATGAAGAAATTTCCCTAATATCCAACCTAAAACTCCCCTGGCAAAACTTGAAGCAGTTCCCTCTCATCCCGTCCCTTGTTCCCTGACAGCAGGGCACGAACTGCCTCCTCCGGCTCCCCACTCCTGTCAGGGAGTTGCAGAGAATTCCAGGTTTTCCCTGAGCCTCCTTTTCCCCAGGCTGAGCCCCCCCAGCTCCCTCAGCCCCTTCCCCAGCTCCGTTCCCTTCCCTGGACACGCTCCAGCCCCTCAGTGTCTCTCTTGTCTGAGGGGCCCAGAAGTGCCCCCAGCACTGGAGGTGCCTCAGCAGGGCCAGCACAGGAGATGTTACAGAACACACAGCAACACCTCAGCCCCTGGAACTGCCCCACTTCACCCCCCACCAGTCTCGACCTTGATGGGATCTCTGGGGCTGAAGATTCCCCATCACCTCCTCTCCCTCCTCATCCTTCTCCTCCCTTTTCCCTGTGCCCTCAGTGGCCCCTCCCAGTGCCACCACTCCATGCCCATCCCATGCCCATCATGCTCCATGATACTCTTTTTTACCGTGGCCACCCCGCTGCCTCAGTTTGCCCAGCTGTGACCATGCTTACTAACAGGTTACTCACTGAGTTATTACTCCAAGGCAAATCAATGACTTGCAGTCAGAAGGTTCACAGTTACTCACCTACTGGACTCCAAAGGGCAAAGCTCTGCAAAACAGAACTTGTTGGGTTTTTTTATTCACAGTGAATATGCATTCCATGACCTATATGAAAACTAAACTGAGAACCAGCAGAGGGAAGGAACCTAATGGTCTCTCCCTCCTGCAAGAAAAAGAGAAGAAAGCCTGTCATTAGATGACATGGTGTTAAAGGAATGCTGTAACGTGCAGAAATCCCATGCCATTATATGCACCCCTGAGGGCAGTGTGGATTTCTGTTCCAGCATTTGCCAAGGCACTTCCTCTCTGTTCACTAGACTGGATAGGATAAACTCAATTAGCTCATATATCATTTGACATTGATTGAAATAATTAATGTCACTATTGGTACTTACTTGGCTGGGCCATTTATAAGATGGTGTCCCTCTTACATAAATTCAGACAGAAGAAAGTTAAACTTCTGGTCTAATATGGTTTAGAATCTCCTCAGAGTCTCTGAGAGGACACAGATTCCTCCGGAGCATAATTCCTTCCCCTTGACACTCATCCTAGTGTGGGTGTGACACCCTTGGTGTTTGTTCCCAGAAGATTGAGGGGATCCATGTCCAGATGAGACACAGGGTAAGGCACAGGTGAGTGATGTGCTGCAGGTCAGACAGGTGTGATTTGAGGGCTGCTCCTTGGTGTCCCAACAAATGATTACATCCCAGGAGGTCTGCAGAAGCATGGAGGACCATGGTGACACTGCCCAGCTGGGAGCAGTGGGTCTCACAGAATCATGGAACAGTTTGGGTTGGAAGGGACTATCTCATTTCAAGCCCTCCATGGGCAGGACACCTCCCACTACACCACGTTGCTCCAAGCCCCTTTAGGCACATGGAAGGTTCTCTGAGTTCTCGCTGGAGCTTTCTCTTCTCTGGGTGAACAACTCCAGGTCTCCGTGGCTTCCTCTGCACTGTCCCCAACAGCACCACATTCTTCTTGTGTTCAAGTCCCAGCAGTGTGGAGGCAGCTTTGCAGGTGGGGTCTCATATGAGCAGAGCAGAGTGGCAGAATTCCCCCATCACCCGCTGCCCACTGTCTGAGCTGTACCCGGCCCACACTCCTGGCCACAGCTGTCACTCAGTGTCTGCAGGAAGCCAGAAACCAGCAATTTTCCTTAAAAAGTGAGGCCATGACCCCATTTTATAGAAAGCAAACAATGATGTGGCACTTCACCATGTAATCCTGCCAAGCTTGGAGTCTCCGTGTGCTGGACAAGTAGGGATGTCCCTTTGCAAAAGCCTGTGTCCTATTTCTGTCTCTCTCTGTGTAGGTGCAAATCCCAGGAATCCTGGCCTCCCTGCCAACCTAGTTTCATGCAACGGCAGAGGTATTGAAAAAAGCCTGCATTTTATTTCCTTTCTGGTTCAAGAGGTTTATCTGTAGGAATAGAGGAGGCTGTTAGTGTGTGAAGTTTGAAGGGACTGAGCTGCAGAGGGGAGGCAAAGAGGGACGACAGAAATACAAAGACCGACAATTGTTCAAACACCAGAACCTTTAAGAGACCTGTTCCCTTCTTTCTCCAGATCTGGGGGCCCACAGTTCCTGCCAGGCTGCAATGCCCCATGCCCCATTCTCTTTCCTGTCTGCCCATCTCCATTATTTGCCTGGGGATAAATCTTTCAGTTGCACTCAGGTGGCTGGGTGAGCCATGGTGGTGTTATGCTGACAGGTGTCAGTGGGAGTCACCAGCCCCGTGTCTGATCCAGAGATAATCCAGAGGCATTTGAAACCCTTTTTGCTTCTCCATTGCTTCCTCTTCCCAATTTCTACTTCCCTCCTCCTGCAGTGAATTGAGTTCTGCTCACAGAGAGATGAACTTTCCAAACCAACCCATCCTTAATATTTAAATTACTGCTTTGCAAGTACCAGGCAGCTCCAGATGGCACTGAGAAACATCCACCTCTCGACCCAGGGCACAGCCTGACACTGAAGGTGGAGAGGTGAGGTTGAAGAGACACAGTGTCCCAGATAGATGGAGGGAGGATTGCCCTTGAGAGCGAAATAACTTGCGTCAGCCAGAACACCCAGTGCTTTGGGCTTAGTGATATAGGGTCATTAATAAACACAAAGGGAGAAAGACAGATAGATAGGTTATAGAAGGATCATACAGCTGCATTATAACTCCCCATCATATTGCACAAACTGTTATATGAAATAGTTCCACAAGAATGAAAACATTCAAGAAAAACGTAATTTTTGTGAATGAAGCTTTGGAAATAGAAAAGTACTTTACTGTCTTGAGAATGGCACGTTGAAGAATGCATATATGTGGCTATGAAAGCCAAAATAAATTCCACTGGTATGTACTTGATAAGAGTATAGGGTCACATTTGCACTTCTGTAATGTACATTCTTAAGTGAGGTGTCTCTTCTTTATCATTCCCCAACACCTCTTCTTGAGCCAGCATTTGTAAAATGATATTTCTATATTTACTAAAGGATCTATTTAAAGAGGAACCCCTCACAATTACTCACCACATAGATAGATGACACTGTTTGTCTGTGTTTATTTAGTTTCTATTAGTGATTGGCAAAAAGTCTATTACAGCTTCAAAGCAGATATAGATGAGTGACCCACTGATCATAAAATAAAGTATGATGATGCCTTCTAGGCGTTGTGGGAAGTGACAGGTAGAGGTGACACATATCACTATCTCATCTTGCCCCTTTGTGATATCATATTAAATCCAGTCACTCTGGGTTGGCTCAAGAGAATATTTCCATAAAATAAGGGCATTCTGTTATATAGAATGATTAGAGAAATTCAAGGGGAGCTCTTAACTTCCAAACATGAGCTCATTTGTCACTGCACGCGAGACATCTGTCTCCAAGTCCTCTGTCAGCAATGATGGACAAAATATGAGCCACCAGAATGTTAATCCCAAATTGCTGGCTTGCTGTTACCTGCTGGTACATGGTTTATCCTCTGGGAACCCAAGCACAGGCTGTTCTTTGCTCAGATTCACTCATCTGGAGCTTGGTCATGGAGTGATGTGGATGACACAGACAGAACAGCATCTGGACTGGGATCAAAGGACATATGAAAATTTACTCTTTGTCATCATGTCTTTCACTGCAATGAGTAGCTCTGCTCATGGAGAGCTTGCAGAGTGCCTGGTCTGCCTTTTTTTTGGCTTGGTCTTTGGTGGAAACACTCATCAGGTCTGGATCCAATGTGGATAGTTTTTAATTAATACCTTTTCAGCGGATTTAGCCTTCCAGGTGAGGTTGGTTAGGGCAGGAGATGGTCTTGTCTGTGCTCAGAGGACTTACCAGCACATTTGTACCCGGGTACTCCTGGGAATAAATGATGAAATACATCCCATACTGACTTCTAAACTCTTCCCCTTGTGTACCTTAAAATCCTCTCCCAAACAGCATAAGCTAGAAGAGCAGGAGGACCTGTCTGTGTTGATAATCAACATTCACTCTAATGGGAGGATATTTTTGCTGACACTCATTAGCCATGCCAGTAAAACCCCAAGATCAATCAACTGGCTATTTTATTTCTTTTCATTTCCAACTCGTTGGTTCAAGGCCCCCTGTTGACTTGCCCACACACTTGGATGTTGATACATTTATAGAGCAGGAACTGCTACCTCTTGAGAAAGAAGAAATCGTCTGGGGTTGTGAGGGTGCTAACACTGGCAGATAACAATTAACATCAACTCTTGTTCTCTTGTGAATTTTCAAAATATTGTGAGTGAGATGAAGATAGAAGCAGAGGACTGAGTTATATAGTTCTCATGGTGTAGCCCTGTGCCTTGTGGATTGATGGGCTCATCTAGGACACATAGTCAAAGCAAGAGTTTAGTGGTGTTATTTCAAGTGAGATGCCAAAATAAATTACTTTTAACATGCCTGGAAACAAAACTTGTTCCCAGGGGAGGCAGTGCATCCTCCATTATTACCGATATCAAGGGGAGCTTGAAAGTGTTTATGACTTTAGTTGGGGGTAGAATACCTTTAAAGACAGAGGTGTCTCGGTCTGGAAAGTTGGGCTTGGTCTCTGTAACACACAAGCACCTCGTTTTCCTCATGTTGACCTTACTGGTAGATGTATAACCATGGGCAAGACATAAATGAAATCAGCCACAAAGGTAAGCCACTTGATGAAGAAGGACCTGGAAAAAAAGAGGGAGAAATGTGTCTGCAGTCAGTTTCTGTCACAGTGCATATCTCATGCATAGGACTTGGACTTATGGACTAACATTAGACCATCAAAAACCTTTTCAGGTGATCATATGTGATTGTAGAATATGCACAACAAACAGACCCTTTCTGAGCTCTGTCTCTTCTGGACTAGGTGACCCCAGGAGATTTTTGTCCTGAGACTCTCAGTCTAGACCGTGGGATATTTTTATTTTAAATTGGGAAATAGGCTTCTGTATCATGTTGGCACCCTTTGTTAATCTTACCCCAGATCTGTGGTTTCATTCCTCTGAAGTGCTATATGCTATTGCAGATTTATATATATACACATATATATACATATTTATATTTATATATATACTACTGCTGTCAACCTACTATCAGCTATTCCTTCCTTATACTCACTAAGACAGCACTTTGTAGACCTTGGCTTTGCTGAAGGCAATTCACCTCCAGCTGGAACTTATTGACTTTAAACAGTTAGATATTGGATGAATTTCTTCATTTATCCTTGTCTTTTGATGATGTTGCTGCCTGAAGGTTATCTACTACAGTGATTTCATAATCCTTTTGGGTCTCTTTCATATCTTCAAAAGAAAGGAAATAGTTTTTTTAGTTATTCAAGAGCTACTTGTCTGCAGGTAAAGAATTTAACAGCTTGTGGGAGTGCTACTTACTGCCAGCAGTAATGTGATTGATCTTTCCTGGAACTGAAAAAATGTTCCTTAGAAGTGACATCGTGAGAGGCAAAAATTGAGATATTTTCTTTCACTTGTCTACTAGGAACACTTAACACAAGAAAATAAATACCTAGTATTGAAAGGGGACCTATCTGCTTGGATTTCCATGGCAGAATGCAACTGTTAATTTTTATCTCCCCTTTTCTTTTCCTCTGGGGTGGGGAGGAGGAGTTGTGCATTTTATTTGGTTTAAGATTTGAAATAGAAAAGGAACAGTTTGCCCAAAGATTTTCTAATTTATATGTTTGTGGTTAAAAAAATGTTTATACTTAATTTCAGTTTCTTTTTTGGGGAGAGGAGAATTTAAGATTAAAGAAACACAAATTGCATAGACTATTGTATGTCATACAGACAGTTAGGCTGGTTTATCTTTGTTTCAGGATTTGCATGTATTGAACCCCATCACATGACTTTGGAGTGTATCTCACTATTTTTTCATTCAGATTTACCTGATGAACTCCTGCTTGTATAAACACTGACAGCTATTTCTCTTGTGCTTCAGGAGAGGTACTGTTTCATCTCACAATCATGGTGCTGTCTTCCCATCTTAGGTACTAAAAAATGGGCAGAAACTCAGGGTCAAAATTTTGCAAAATATTTAGATGAAACAGTAGCCATAGACTTTACTGAGCAGAAACATTGCTTCAAGGAACTTGGTCTAGTGAAAGGTATCCCTGCCCATGGCAGTGTGTTGGAACTAAATGATACTTGAGGTCCCCTTCAAACCAAACCATTCTGGAATTCTAATTATCACATAAGAACACTTGAATAAGTTGCTTAACTGGCTTTTGGCATCCCACTGTAGAAGGATTTGGATTCTGGAGTTGATTTTTTTTCCAGCAAGTGACCACTTAATGTCCCATCTTTCCACACCACAGAAAAATAAATAACTACTTTCTGTAACTCAGAAAACTTTTTATGGCTAGACATGTCTACTTTCCATACCTGGACTATGGTCATTCTCACAAGATGAAATACTTGGAGTTGGGAGCACAGTGGGATGGGGGCTTTCATCCCAAGGCTGGCTTATGTAGTTTCTTAGCACTCTGTCCCTTATGGAAAGGGCTCCTGAAGTCGTGTTTGCTGTGGGTAATTCTCTTCTGGAGCTGGGTGACAGATTAGCTAACTTCATGAGCTTCTTTTCAAACCTTATTTCTCATTCAGTCTCCTAAGAGGAAGTGACACTCCTGTTGTCCTGCTCTGATGCTCTCACCAGCATGAAAATCATAATGTAAAAATATTTACCAAAGCTTTTCTTCTATGTAAAACAAACAATAAAAGAATTTACATGAGAGTCCCAGAATGGTTTGGGTAGGACCTTAAAGCTCATTCAGTTCCATCCCCTGCCCTGGGCAGGGACAACTTCCACTCTCCCAGGTGGCTCCAGCCTGGCCTTGGACACTCCCAGGGATGGGGCAGCCACAGCTTCTCTGCCCAACCTGTGCCAGGGCCTCCCCACCCTCACAGACAAGAATTTATTCCTGTTTAACCTCACCCTGCCCTCTGGCAGTGGGAAGCCATTCCCTGTGTGCTGTCCCTCCACTCCTTGTCCCAAGTCCCTCTCCAGCTCTCCTGGAGCCCCTTTAGGCTCTGGAAGGGGCTCTAAGGTCTCCCTGGAGCCTTCCCTTCTCCGGGTGAACATCCCCAGCTCTCCCAGGCTGGCTCCAGAGCAGAGGGGCTCCAGCCCTGGGAGCATTTTCTTCACCCTTTTTTGTTGTTTTATTTTGTTTGGTTTGGGACATGCAGTCTGGATTTGCTTCCATTTACTGATGTGTCCATGATGCCAGAAAAGATCCTATAACAGGCTGATTGCAGGTACACACACACTGGCACAGCTTTTTCTAACCATTGTCCACCCACTGGCTTATACATCAAAGCTTGGGGATTATCTGTGCATATAAATGTTTATTTTAGCAAGTATATCTAGCTGATATTTTTAGTAGTCATAATAGTGAGCAGTGTTTTCACACTAAAGCCTGCAGTTCGTCAGCCTTTCTGCCATGTATCTTATCTCGGAAATGTAAGACTGCTGAGGGATATTGTGTACAATGTAGCCTTCATCATGCAGCTCTTAATCTACGAACGATTTATTTGCTTTAGAAAATAGAGGAAACAAGTATCCTCTCCCTGTCTCGCTTCAAGTAACTGTATTAATGCTATGTGACAGTATCACTCTGTTTAGAATCCAATAAATAAAAAAAAAAACAAACTCACCACCTAAAATCCCAAACATACAAAAACCATCAAAAAAAAAAAAAAAAGCAGCAAAAATGCACAGCCCCGGGTAATGCATTAACTGAGGTTATTTGGCTTGATTTATTCAGGTACCTGGCATGGTGGAGGGCAGCCAGAAATCTCTTCAGCAACCAACACAAAAAAAATAATAATAAAAAAGTCCAAAGCCCTTAATAAAACATTGTCTTCCAAACCACTAGCACTACTTGCTTTATACAGTGAAACTGGAGATATATTTCCCACTTCAGTATTTATTTTTGCTGGCATAATTAGCTGATTTTTTTTTTTTAACTACTAATAGTACTTAGTAGTGGCTTCCTTTAAAGATTGTTTTAGGCTGTGCAGATCTTCTTGGCTTTGTGTATGTACAATGCCTCGAACTGGTAAGACCCTGATGTACTCAGGCAGTGCTGCTAATTAATTCTTGGCTGCAGAAGTCCTGATAAGAGTAAACAAAGAGTGAAATTATCCGAGGAGAAGACACAGGAATTTGCAGGCAAACCCACATCCTTCCATGATATCATTGGGAATACACCCATACTCCACCCATACGTTCAACTGAGCCCTGGCCGAAGGCAAGAGAGCTGATTTTTTGGAAGGGTGAGTTGTAGATCCTAGAGAGACTCAGTGTAATTTACAGCCTGTAAGGATTTAATTCCTATTAGCTTGGAAAGCAAGATAACTTACATTTACTCTCACAGGGTGCAGCCAAAAGCCTGAGCCCCCACACCCCCAACGATCATCATTGCCCCGCTCAGAAAAGCCCCTCGAAGGGCTTGATCTTGTGAGAGTGGATGCAAAGATGCACAAAACGTTGGTCCTGTGCTCTTTCAGATCCTGTTCCGCTGAAAATCTCTGCATGCTCAGGGGAGGATTTTGGTAGGAGACAGGGAGATGCTGTCAAACTCCTGCTGAGAGTAATCCTGGGCTGGGCAGAGGCAGCTGCCTGAAGAATTCTTGAAATCAGGCTGGTGGAGATGCTCCCCCAAATCCAGCAGACCTGGTAGCATGGGTAACACTTCCCCAGGAAACCTCAGCGCTAAACTGCCGCCAAAAACATTTTTTTTTTTTAATTATCTTTTTTCCCCCCACTGGGGGAGGACTGCAATGAGGAGACGGTGAGAGCCCCACAGCGCAGGCATGTGTTGCCATGACATTGAAGTAATTGCTGTTGCTTTCTGTCAGTCTTTCAGTGACCGACTTTGCCAACGCCCATCTGCAGGGGGAAAGGAGTTTTCAGTAATTCAGTAAAAAAGATATGTTACACCTAAGCTTTTGCAACAGCAGTGAAGTGCTAGTGTTCCTCCTGTTTGCTAACATGTTGCAGTTTGCGTTAGAAAATGGTGAAACATAAGGTAGAATACAATGAAAATTCCTCTCAGAATTTTCCCCAGGGGACGACAATAAGAGAAGAGCAGAAGAATATAAGGGTGCAAGGTAGTAAAGCTATGTCTAGACCATCTACCTTGAAAAACAAATCCATTTCTCTCTGTATGGCTTTTTGTTTTGAGTCGCAGCTCCTTGACATGGTGGATACTGCGGATGTTCAGATTTACCATTTTTTGCAACATTCTTGACCGCACTCTTGTCAAGGCCACCTAAACACCAAACTGCACAACACAGGCTCCATCTCTCAGGCTTTTTATGTCAGAAAAGGCTGTTACATAAAAACCTTGTTGTGGGTAATCCAGGGTGAAAACCAATTAGCTAAAAACCAGATGGAAGCAGGAAGAACCATACATTAATAAAGAGATGGAGTGAGCCCTGGCTTAGTGAGTGCTGAGAAACTCGATCAGGTTTAATGAGCGTCCTAAAGTCTGGCTGTCCATTGCAGGTCATGGTGCTCCTGTTGTAAAGCCAGGGTATCCAAGGTGGTATGAAGTGGTCACCTTTCTGTAGGCAGGGGATTATCAATCTGCTGACGGAAGACTTTTTCCCAAATCTTGCAGTTTGGAGGGGGTCCTGTTCAGGATTTGGTAGGTTTTGTCCATCTCTTCTCATGGATCCCATCCATCTTAGGAAAATCTCTGTGATAGCTGTGATAAAATCTCAGTGATAACTGGGGCTAAAAGGACTCTTCACCTTCAAGCTTTGACTTCTGCTATGTAGCAAATAGCAGCTACATCTCAGACTTCTCTAGCACTTGTTAACTGTTTTATATTTATTTTCTTGCCTTGACATTCATTAAAGGGGATAAGGGAATATATAGTTTTCCTTCCCGTCCTGCAGATAGAGAAACTGAGGTTAAAGAGATTTAACTCGCAGCAAGACCACCCAGCCAGCCAGTGGGGGAGCTGGCAGATGAACAAAGCCCTCTTGATTTATTAGCAAGCATCCATCCTAGAAGATGTTGCTCTTTCCTCCAGCGAACGGGATGGACTTTTAACAGCGCAGTTAATTAGGGCTTTGTTTTATTTTTCTTTTAATCGGGTTGTATTGCACCCCAAAGACTTTTCATATTTTTCCTTCGAGCACCAGTTAGGGGATGTTGGAAAGTCTTGCTGGCCTTTGACCACCCTAGATGCCCCATGGACTCAGCACTGTCTGTTGCTCTGCCTCCAGCACTTTCCAGTGCCAGCACACCGCGGAGCCTTCCCGTGCGAGACAAGGAGTCATTTTGCTGAGGCGTGTTTTAAAACAAGGCTTGGATGTGACCAAATGAGCATCTAAAATATTTCCTTGAAATCCCTTCACCTCCGACTCATCAGAATGACTTTGGAAAGCAACCAGAACAAACAATCACCATTCTTTCAGAGAAATGGCAGTCCTGGCTCCCTGCTGGGTGGCATCAGTTGTTGTGCCTCCACCCTGTTTCCGGACACAAGCTCTTGTCCATTTGCCAAATCCAGAACTGGGTTATGATTTCCATTGCTGCGTCTCCAGGGTTCACTCATTTTCCTTGAAAACTGTCCTAGACATGTAAAGCACAGCTAGGAATTGAACTTCAATGCGAAAATCTCAACAAATACAGATCTTTGTGTTAGGGCTGGAGCCCCTGTGCTCTGGAGCCAGCCTGGGAGAGCTGGGGGTGTTGCCATGGACAAGTCTCCAGAGGACCTTGAAGCACCTTCCAGGGACAAAAGGGGCTCCAGGAGAGCTGGAGAGGGATCTGGGGCAAGGGATGGAGAGACAGGACACAGGAACTGGCTTCCCACTGTCAGGGGGCAGGGCTAGGTGGGGTATTGGGAAGGAATTCCTGCCTAGGAAGGTGGGGAGGCCCTGGCACAGTTTGGGCAGAGAAATTGTGGATGGATGTCCCCTTCCTCAAAGGCCAGGTTGGATGGGGCTTGTAGCAACTTGGGGTAGTGGAAGGTGTCCCTGTTCATGACAGGGGAAGCAATGGGATGAGCTTTAAGGTCCCTTTCAAAGTGAACCAATTTATTAATTCATGATTATTATTCCATGATATAACCATGTGCTTAGATCCACCTTCCTAAAGGAAAAAAAAAAAAAAAAAAAAAAA
>VXBA01001792.1:20949-238287 GCA_013399895.1 Serilophus lunatus | reverse complement strand
AAAAAGAAAAGAAGCTGTGTGGCTTCTCAGCATCTCAGGAAACCCCAGCATAAGTTCAGTGGCTGTTCAGTGAACCACAGACAAGGAGAAAATGGGGACTGGTTGCCTGAGGGTAAGGACATCTCTGTTGTTCAGAGTGGCTTGACCAGTACATCTGTCTGCTTTACTAGATGGTGAATTGT
The DNA here is from genome assembly GCA_013399895.1 of Serilophus lunatus. Lineage (NCBI taxonomy): Eukaryota > Metazoa > Chordata > Aves > Passeriformes > Eurylaimidae > Serilophus > Serilophus lunatus. Next base: position 238,105 of record VXBA01001792.1, on the reverse strand, counting down.
AAAGGCACTTTTCAACTTTTATTGCAATACAGGCATCAGTGCATGAGAATAACAGATGGAGTACTAAAATGGATCTCATAATTAGACAGTAAAGTACTATACACAGCTTCTTCTTTTCTAAGAATGGCTGACAAATAAGATCAGGCCAACCAATGTGCATTACTAAAACCTGCACAGCCTTTTCCAAGCATAAAAATTGTGAATTAAGAGCAAGAGGGAGACCTTCATATTTGATTCATACTGGATAACCCGTAAGGTGGTGGGCTAGAATTGCCACTGAATTAGAATTCTGACTGTTCTCAGAAACCATTTGCAATAAACATCCTATAAATTAGCTTTTGATTCAGCAGAAAGAACCTGTGTAAGACTACATGTAATTGGAGAAACAGCCTTTTGTTGAAAACACTGAGCCCAGTTATTTGAGGCAACATCTTGAGTGCCCGTGACTGTTCATGAAGTGAAATTACTTTGCTTTGCATGGTGAAAAATCTCCAATCTTCCCTAACATCACAGAATTTGCTGTCCTCATTCAAAAAAGAAATGGGAAATACTTTTTAAATTAAATGTCAGAGAATAAGGTAAGGCTTGTTTTTAAAGGGAAATTGACTGGAATAGCCTGTGTAGTCATTTTTATTATTATGGCATAATTCCTCCATCTTCCACCATGTGAGTGATTTTATTGTGCCTCTAAAGCAGGCAAGAATTTCCCTATTGTCCACATGTGGCTGGTTGTGGTTAAGCAATGAAGACACAGATCCCTTAACCCATGAAACTTCAAACCACTGGCCCCTGTCCATCCACAATGTACGTCACTTGGCTTTCAGAAACGTCAATATCCATCTCTGCCATTGGCTTGTACCATTTCAAAGTATACAAAAATCAATGTTTAAAGAGCCTATCATTGTGTTGAAGGTGTCCCTGCTTAATGTAGGAGAGTTGGACTGGATGCTCACTCCATGACTCTGTGATTCTAAGGTGTTCTTGTTTTTGCCTCAACCAGTTGGATTTGCAAAGTTAAATAAAGCCAGTAGGTAAAGAATAGTGTAAGTCTGGCAAACAATAAGTGCAACAGCAAGCTCTTCCTCTTAGTTGTCTGCAGAACTCACTTTTCACCTTCTTCTCCCTCCATCTGTCTCCCCCAAATGCTGTATGGAGTCTGACACAGCAATTAAGTGGCCAGAGGTGGTGGTTCACCATGGGGCTTGGCACAGGAGGGCTGACAAAGGTAGGCTGAGCCTCGGCCCCTGGACATCGCACTGGAATGCGTGTGCTTCTCCCCTTCCTCAGGGCACTGTCCCCTGCCATGAACTTGGAATGAGACATATTGCTAATCCACCTGGTGGTGCACACTGGGAGTGGCCATCATGCTGTAGACCAGCTCTGAGTATCCTGCTGAGCCACAGACCAGAATATGAGTTATATTTAATTAGTACTTACTCACTGATGGTTCAGGCAACCCTTCGGCCCCAAACCCCGCTGTGAGCAGCAAGACCTGGTTGCCCTTTAGATCTGTATAGGAAGGAGGGACTCATGGAAGGTGATGAGGCACAGGAAGCAGCAGCACCCACATTGCTGGGGACCTACCTGCAACTGAAGTGCAGGCTCTGACTGGAGTTGAGTTCATCCACTCTTCGGGGGCAGCAGATGGAAGAACGCTGCCTGACTGATTCCCCAACACAATATAAACACTCTTACATCTGCTAATGACCTCTCACAGACAAATAGCTCCTCTAATGCTGGAGTACACTTGAATACCTTTCAAACACAGGATTGGTCAACTTTAGCAAATATTCTTGCTCATATATCATAGAATCATCCCATGGTTTGGGTTGGAAGGGACCTTACAGGTCACTTCATTCCACCCCTTGCCATGGACAGGGACACTTTCCCCTATCCCAAGCTGCTCCAAGCCCCATCCAACCTGGTCTTGGATACTTCTAGGGATGGGGCAGCCACAGCTCCTCTGGACAACTTGTGCCAGGGCCTCCTCACCCTCACAGCCAATATTTTCTTCCCAATATCCCACCTAACCCTGCCCTCTGGCAGTGGGAAGCTGTTCCCTGTCGTCCTGCCCCTCCAGGCCCTTGTAAAGAATCTCTTTCCCTCTTTTTCGTTGTCTCCTTTCAGATCTTAGAAGGCCACAATGGCTGCTCCATCTCTCTGGTCGTCTCCATGGCCTCCTCTGAACTCATTCCAGCACCTTGAAGTCTTTCCTGCACTGGAGACTCTGAAGCTGGAGGCAGCTCTGCAGAGGATGGTCTCACCTGAGTGAGGCAGAGGGGCAGAATCACCTCAGGACACCCTGGGAGGCTTCGGGTTTGAAGGCATCACGAGTTCAACATCCCCGCTGCCCAACCAACTGCTTTGAATAAGTTATGGGCTCAACATTTGTTCTTGTGAATATTAACAGTGGTCTCTGGGTGCTGATGTTTATCTGGCCAGGCCATCTGAATCACTGGAAAGTACATGCATGAGCTCAAAGCTGTCAGCTAAGCTGTGTTGCCTTCGTCTGTCCTTAGTGTCAACCAAGGCAATCCCCGTCAGCCTGAAGCTTCGTGTTTGGGCAGTTTCAAAGACCCCTGAGAATGGATGCTGTGCTCAGGAATCCCCCTGCCCACAGAAGTGAGAAGAAAATAATCATTCAAAGCTGGTATTTTTTTTATTATTTTTTTTAAAGAGAAAATAAAAGAATTATCACTTTTTTAGCAAACACTAGTGGGCTACATGCAGGTTCTGCCTTTGCTTTCTACTCCCTAGAGCCATATGGCCATTGCAGTGGTACTGATAAGTTAAACATCTCACACATCAGGCAGGTCCCTGATGGCAAAAAATTAGTATTTTAATTAAAGCAGTCCAGACAGAGTCTCTCTCACTTGTTCCTTAGATGCTAGTTTTACAAAGGACATTTGTTTATAAGGCTCAGCTGGATTTTTCTTAAGAAGTTCCCTAAGCATTTCAGTTGCCATCTGTGCACCTTTGTTGTTCAAGTGCATTAGCAGAACTTCCCCAGTTCCATCTAAATTGATAAATTTATCCAGTCTCCATTTGATATCACCATAGAGCAGCTGCTTGTGAGGTTGTTTAATCTCCATTAGGACACTGTGGTTAAAATCCAAGCTTGCATAGATATGAATACATGACACAAGCAGGATGCTCTGTCTCTGCAGGCTTTCCAAGCCAGAGGTATCTGAGGGCACTCAGAGCTGAATATTTAACAGTTCCCTGAAAACCAGGGTGGCTGCAGGTCTTCCTGGAGACCCTGTGCTGCCTAAGTAGACAATCCTTTTACCTTTTGCACACACGGCTTGTTTTTTTCCCCACACGAAATTCGTTTTGGGAGACCCTGATATCCCTGTGGTGGGGTACCTGGGGCCAAAGCTGGGAAGAAGACTGGTGTTTATTCAAGGAAATATGTCCTGTGGAAGCCTTTCTCTTAATCATAACAAATGCTTCTGAAGGGATCCATGTTACACCTTGTTTTGTCTGCAGGCAATGAGGTGTGGATGGTTTGGCTCTCTTTAAATTACATCTGATACAGAAATGTAATCTAGATTATTTTTAAATCTCCTTATTTTCCTTCTACATCTCCCCATACGTCTTTGTCTAGCTGACAGCTGGGGTGAAACGCCTGTGACAGAAGCTTCTCCCCAAGGTTTACTACAGGGAAGAGAAATTATTTTCCCTAACATTTACACAGTAGAGAAAATAAGAACTACTTTTCCCATCCATGCTTTGATAATTTTTCATCAAACAAATAAACTAGACATGAAGCATCAAGCTTCCACGGATTTAGTGTCTCAGTCCTCTCTTTGAGTGCAATACTGTTGGGATAACAGCCAGAAAAGACACTTTTAAGTGACCTGCTGCTTTAGGAGAATGATTTCTCCCTGTGGCACAGCCGGGTTTGTCTTTCTGTTCTGGCCCTACCCAAGACAACAGCAATTTTATCATCGATCTCTAAGGATTCATGCCTCCAGCTCTTACATTAGGTTTTGGCTGGCCTGGTTCCTAACAGCCCTTGAATTTAAAAAACTCGGCTTCGGCCACCACCTGCAAGTGTCTCACCTTAAGGAAGCCCATCCTTACCAAGCCACGTGTCCCGTGCAGAAAGGGCAAGGAAGCAGCTCACTTCCAACCATGGACAAAGCCAGCACAGCCTTGGACATCCAGACCCAGGACCATGTTCTCAGCCAACACTACATTCCTCTCCACGCCCCTGCTGTGGATGGAGGGAGCCCTGAGACAGCCCAGCACACACCACTGGAGCAGAGGTGGCTGTGCTTTCCTGCCTCCTCCACCCCATAGGATAGTCAACAGCCCATATCAAACACTTTCATGGGCAAAGGGGATCAAGTCAGAATGGTTTGGTGTGTGCTATAAAACATCAGCATCCCTACTGCCACCCAGTCTAGAAGCAAGTTCTGGGCCTGGGCATCGCCATCACCAGCATATTTGTCCTCATTTCAGTGGGCAGCTCTTCTGTATGCCCAGAACCTTCTATCCTAATGGAGGCACTCAGTATTTGAATCACTGGACGGTTTGGGTTGGAAGGGACCTTACAGCTCACTTCATCCCACACCCTGTCATGGCCAGGACACCTTCCACTATCACAGCTTGCTCCAAGCCCCATCCAACCTAGTCTTGGACACTTCCAGAGATGGAGCAGCCACAGCTTCTCTGGACACCCTGTGCCAGGGCCTCCCCACCTTCCTAGGCAGGAATTCCTTCCCAATATCCCACCTAACCCTGCCCTCTGGCAGTGGGAAGCCATCCCCTGTGTCCTGTCCCTCCATCCCTTGTCCCAAGTCCCTCTCCAGCTCTCCTGGAAGGCACTCTAAGGTCTCTCCAGATCCTTCTCTTCTCTGAGTGAATGCTCCCAGCTCTCCCAGCCTGGGTCCAGAGCAGAGAGGGTCCAGCCCTTGGAGCATCTCCATGGTGTGTTCTAGATCTGCTCCAACAGGTCCATATCTTTCCCATGCTGAGTTATTTCTCATGTAAACTCTCCACAATTATCTAAGGCCCAGTACTGTGATGGCTCTGAGGGTCCGTCCTCACTCTGAACCTGCAGCTTCACCAACAGCAGATGGGAAGAACCTTCCTCTGTTGCCTTCTCTAAGATTTGTTCTTTCCCCCCCCCAGGTGACTTCCTGAGCGCGCTACCCACATGAAGAGACTCCCCCTCTCAAACCGCAGGTGCACTGCAGCATCACAGCGTGCCCTGAGAAACAGCAGGAGCCTAGAGAAAGTGGGAAGCCATCCATGTGATCCCACAGGCTGGCCTCCGAGCACTAATGTTATCAAATTACAGTTAACAGGAGCAGATTCCCCACGCTGCTGGAGGAATTGCTGTGCTGATCAATGCACCACAGAGAGGGCAGCCCGAGGCAGCCCTGGCTCCTCCCAACACTGAGAGCTGGGGGGAAAAAACCACGGACACAGCTATGAGATCAGTTGTTATGATCTGAGAGATGCAACAAAAAATTTTGGAGTGTGGTGCAGAGACTATCCCCCACCCAGCCCCACCACAAATGTGCAAAATAAAACGGAAACAAAATGAAAAAAAAGTATTCGTTGTCCCAGTGGTGGTTTTCCAGCAAGAATTTAGCATCACGGTCACCAACACACCTCACAAATGTTGAAACATGTGAAAACGAAGTAGCTGAGCTGAGGTTCTCCCCTCCAAGACGTGGCTGAAGGAATCCCATCCATTGCTTTTTGGCTGGGGCATTGAAGGCCGAGTGATTTCCCATCCCTGAGGAGAAAGGAGTACCCAGGACTTGCAGATGTCCGTGATCAAAATGAAGGACAAAAGTCAGAGGGTCTGCAAAAACTCACACTTTTATTAGTAAATTACACACTTGGCTTGGAAATTAGTCCCTGATTAGTCCCTGATCTCCCAGTGTAAGCACATGGAAGTGAGGTTTGGATTAATGGGTGAAGTGAAAGGGAAAAGAGAGAGAGAGACATGAATCAAAGGGAGGTAGAGAGGAAGAATGGAATGAAGGAAAGAAGAAAGAGAGATCACTAGCCCTGGCTGAAGCACTGATCCAGCTAATGGGATGTCCAGGGTCCAGGGGGTGCAATCCAGGGTTCGTAGGGGCTTATGAACAGATTTCCACTGCCCTGCAGATAAATTTCTCACTTTCTATACAAATCACTTCTTATCCACAGTCTGTTCCTCTAGACCTCTCTGAAAATGGGTTGGAGGCTTCAGGGATCTTGAGTGGTCTTAATCCCTCCTACAGTCACAGAATCACTTAGGTTAGAAAAACCCTCCAAGGCCATCGAGTCCACCCTGTGCCCGATCCCCTCCCTGTCCCCCAGCCCAGAGCACCGAGTGCCACGTCCAGTCCTTCCTTGGACACCTCCAGGGATGGGGACTCCAAACCTCCCTGGCCACCCTTTCCAGGGAGAAATTCCTCCTGATGTCCAACCTGAACCACCCCTGGCACAGCTTGAGGTCATTCCCTCTCATCCTGTCCCTTGTTCCTTGGGAGCAGAGCCCAACCACCCTCCCCTGGCTCCCCTCTCCTGTCAGAGAGTTGGAGAGAATTCCAGGTGCCCCCTGAGCCTCTTTTTCCCCAGGATGAGCCCCCCCAGCTCCCTCAGCCCCTTCCCCAGCTCCGTTCCCTTCCCTGGACACGCTCCAGCCCCTCAATGTCCCTCTTTTCTGAGGGGCCCAGAAGTGCCCCCAGCACTGGAGGTGCCTCAGCAGGGCCAGCACAGGGGACACATTGGGACACACCATGGCTGGCACAGCCCAGGGGACATTGGCTTCTGCTCATTCCAGCCACTGTCACCAGCATCCCCAGGGCCTTTCCCAGCTTTCCAGTCCCTCTACCCCAGCCTGGAGCTGCAGGAGTTTGCTGTGACCCAAGGGCAGGACCCAGCACTTGACCTTGTTGAACCTCAACCCATGGATCCAGCCTGTCCAGATCCCTCAGAAGAGCCTTCCTGCCCTCCAGCACATCAACACTCCCACAAAATTTGGTGTCCATGAACAAATTCCTGTCCATGAACTTCCTGAGGGTGCCCTCGATCCCTTCTCCTAGATCACCAGTAGAGATGTTTAACAGGACTGGCTCCAACTCTGAGCCCTGGAGAACCCCATTAGTGACCCAGCTGGATGTGTCTCCATTCCCACCACTCTCTGGGCTTGGACCTCAGTCAGTTCTTAACCCGGAAAAGAGAGCATCTGTCCAAGCTTTGGGCTGCAGCTGCTCCAGGAGAATGCGATGGGAGGCAGTAACCAAGGATTTACTAAGTCCATGCTTGCTTCTTGAACTCCTGTGCTGTGCTGATCTCCAGGAGCCAGAACAAGGAGCCTTGTCCCAAAAAACTGCTGCTCAGCTTCTGCATAGCCCCTTCTCCAGTCACCTCCTGCATCTTTCTCATGCATCTTATCACCAGGTTTTGTCTGTTACTCCCAACTATCTTTGTTTGGCTCCACGGCCATCCGGCTGTCGGTGTTTCAGACACACACTTCAGCCTCTTATCTTCTGGGACTCTACAAGCTACTGCAGGCAGGGATTGAGCAATGGACAGAAACTTGAACTTTGCAATGAGAAATTTTGGGTAGTCTCAAAAACTGGGCTGCCCACCAAAAGTAATGTCCCCAGCAAGCCAGGCACCATCGTGGTGGGCGCTCTGTAAGCCAGGGAGGTATTTGTCAGGCTTAAGGACATTGCTCAAGGGGAGTGTTGACAACAAAAATATGACCATTCAGCATTGCCCTGTCATTTCACATTTTCAAGATGCCTTTCAGGCACTAAACAGACATTAAACATGAGCTAATCTTTTGTTATAGCTCCTCAGCAGCCGTTAAAATGGGATTAGGACTCAAATTAGGCCGATATTAAAAAAAAAAAAAAAAAAAGAGGAATTAATTGAAAATATTCATGTTCTTTTTATGAATTTAAAAGGGTTCATACCAGGGTCCACATGCTATGGACAATAATGAGCACCCATACACTTCACATCAGGCCTGTAAAGAGCATTTTGGGCAATGCTGAGTCAGTGCAATTCTGAAACAGATAAAGCGGTGGCAATGTCAGAGAATTCCGGAATGGTTTGGGTTTAAAGAGAACTTAAAGCTCATCTCATTCCAAACTCCTAAGATCTTGGTTCAAAGTCTTTAACTCGTGGACGAAGGAACTTCCACAGCATCCAGGGATGCTGGAAAACACCCAGAATCCTTAATGAGTGCTCAGCTAAAGCATGTTGAGGTTAATTGCCACAGCTTTGGTTAAAGTTCAGCTTTTTTGGTGTCCTTGGTGGGTTCTTGTTTAAATGGCACCAGGCAGCTGAGTGGTCAGCAGCACCCCTCAGTGATCCTGGAGGGGACAACTCCAAGCTGGGACATACTACAGGGCAGGTTTCCCACAAGATAAATTCCTATTGTTCATGTGAAGTTACCCAGTTTCAGTGTCTCTCTGGACCATGCAGCAGCCCAGATGCACCTTAAGAATCTCCAGTAGGGAGTGGGAGGTTGTTCCCCCCCAGCAGCCCTGTGAAGGTTCTCACCAGCTCTGGGAAGCTGCTGTTTCTTCAGTGACTAATGGCTCAAGGAGCTTCACTTTTGGGTTCAGTGTTTTCAAACCAGGAGAAGACAAAAGCCCCAATAACTTCCCCAGGCCAGAGGGTGGCCCTGTGTTGCCACACAGCAGGGCTTTGTAAGGCTGGAGCTGGTGTCACTGAGGGCGAGGCAACTCGCCTGGTTCGACACGAACATTGGTGACATGCTGGGAGCTGACTCAGGAGATCTAATCACAGAGTCCAGCCCCTGAACCACAGTCCTCTCTTTCCTCTGGCTCCTTCCACAGTGCAGCTGTGATGGAAGCTCTGGGCAGATGCTCTGGGAAGCAGGGTAGCACTGGGCTTACTCTTGGTGATGTCAGTCACAGAAATGATGGCCACCAGTGACCCCAGTGACAGCATGGGACAGTGTTATCCAGCACCATGGAGCTCCTCAATGTCCTCAGACCCAGAGCAGACCATGTCAGGGGTTAGGGCATCACTTCCAAGAGGGTTACCCTGACCAGCACGGTCCCTCACATGCATTACAGGCACTCCAGCACATATCTCTCTGTGGCCCTGCTCGGCTGGAAGATGCTGGTCCCCCCGGTGCTGGTGTTGAAGTGGATGGAGGGGAGAGGGAGAGCTGCACACTCGATAATTCCCAGCCAGAAGACTGCCAAGAGGAAATGCACTTCCCGTAAGGCAGGCGCTGTTACCGACTTGTTTGCTGGAATTGCTTGAGTGGTAATTATGGTCCCTTAGTATTGGCATATTTAAATAGTTTCCAAGCACAATAAGAATCCTGCCCCACTCCTGTCTCCTTTTCCAAATTTCTGTTGTGAGCTTTCACTTTGAATAGCAGATTATCTGGAGGGGTGTGACTTGCCCACGTCTTGTTTACTGAACAGCATCCCAGATGTTCTGCTCTCATGTGTGGTGCATTTGGATGTACTGAGTGTCTGAGGGTGCACTGCCCCATGAAGGAGTTACAAGCATCCATCATGATGAAAAATGTCTCTCTGTCTCCACTGTGCTCATTGTGTGTGACTCTACTGATCCCAGCCTGTGCCTGGATCCCGATGGGGAAATGCATCAGTCCCACATTTGTGTTTCATTCATTATTTGTCAGAAGTTCCAAGACATTCTGTCCTGAGCACAAAAGAAAAGACCATCCCCTCTTGTGTTGTTTCGTGCGTGGGCCACTCTCATGAATGCTGCAAATGAAGGTTTCCTTTTCCAAGAATAAAGGTCTCACGCTAAAAACATGGTGGGGATCTGGGTTACTCAATGTCCCGAGTGGCTCCCCATGGATAAATTTATCTTGGGCAGACCCCCAAATTTGATACCTTTCCCCCAAAAACATGAATTTCTTTTTCTCTTTCACTGCATTTCTGCAGTGGTTGGTTCCTCTATCCCTCTGAGGACACATCCAGAAAAATGTCCAGGCATGTCTTACATAGATTCCTGCTCCTCTCAGTCCTGGGCAGCCTCTGGGTGGTCTGGTCTTGGCAAGCATCTCCTTGGGTTTTCCTCTCCACCCTAAGATGTGACTTTTCACAGAATCATGGAATCAAATAATGGTTTGGGATGGAAAGAACCTTGAAGATCGTCTGGTTCCACCTCCTGCTGTGGGCAGGGACACTTCCACTAGACAAAATTGCTCCAAGCCCTGTCCAACCTGGCTTTGAACAATTCCAGGGATGGGGAATTCACAATTTCTCTGGGAAACAACTTTTTTCTGTCACCAAGTTGGCCAGTTTGCTACACTGCCTTGGGGCTAAAGGAAGGAAGGCATTTGCACCCTTGTTTGGCGAAAGTCAGAACAGGAGAAACTCTCAAGAAGGCCACAAACCACCACGGAAATCACTCAAAATCACTCAAGAACGAGAGATTTCCCTCATGGATGGAGGGGAGGCTGCTCATCCTCCCAGGGCCCTGTTTGGGCTGCAGTTGCTTGCACAAAAGGAGGTGTGTATGTACATATTTAAAGTATATCAGAAGGACAAGAAAGCAAATAAAAATCCAGCAAAGTGCCAGGGAGGTTCCAGAGAGGAAGCTGGGGAAATACAGCATGAAGTGAGGGAGTGGGGAGGCACACAGGGTGTGCAGGAGTGGCTCCAGACAGGCTCGGGCTTGGGCCCAAGGCTGTTGCAGCCTCCTTGCTCTCGTGGTGTTTGGAGAGACGGGACTTCACGTACTGTCCCGATTAATACACAGAATTGCATCAAAGAAATACCTGGCTGTCATCATTGGTGTATCCTCCCAGACAAAATGATCTTGGCAGGACCTTGAGCAGGCCCAGTGTTTCAGGCCAGGAGCCAACAGTGTGTTCAGTACAAGTTTCTTCATCTCCCTGTCTTTCATCATCTCTCCCACACCAACCCGCCATCCCAAGGGTTACTATCGAGGTAGAAGAAAGCTGAGAAGTGAAGACTCTCTTAAAACTTGAAGGAGCAGCACTGCAAAAGTATCAGTAAAAATACCAACCCCTATCCACCTGCCCTGAGTCTAACCCTTCTCCATCTGTCCTTAAACTGGGAGTGCAAATCCTCTTTTGAGTCTCTTAAATCAAGAGGATTCAATGGAAAACTTGAGGTCCTAACAGTCTACTATGGAGGCACTGCCTGGGAAGAAGGTGTAGCAGGTCACTATTCCCAGCTGCATAACTCTCAGATCTGAGCTCTAGAACAAAAAGCTTTGATTCCAACAGCCAGGTTTCCACAGGCAGGGACTTGGAATGTTTCAGAGATGCTCCACCTTATTCTACCTTTTTAGAGGGATGAGGGAGGACAAAGGTCTGCCATGGTAGGAACTGCTGCTACCCTTGCTGATAGCAGTTGCTGGTGCACACCACAGCGGTAAAACAAAGGCTTCCTGGGACCAGGTCCCAGATTGTTTTGACCTGAAGATGACTGTCAGTCCTTGAAGCTTATCAGAGACAGATGTGATGCTGAAACAGATCGGTACAAACAGGGCTTTTGCTTTCTGATGACTGCAGGTCAGCTCAAGGCTATGGGCTAGACACGGGATTTCAGGTGTAGGCTGGAGGAAAGGCCTTGAGACTTGATGCTGAAGGTTAGGGGATAAGCTGCCCTGCCAGCCCAGGCACGAGATATTGGGGAAGAAGGGGATTTGTTCCTTGCTCTTAACTTCACCAGGAGCAGAGAGTTATACAAGAGAGAGGCAGATGGAAATGTGACAACAGCGAGCTTGGCAGCTGCACAAACACAACTAATCTGCCCTCGTATTTAATGCTCGTAGCCACAACACAAACACACGTGGGGCACAAGGTAATGGATGGAGGCAAATCCATCAGCAGCAGAGCCCTCCCGTTGCAGGCAGCCTGGGAAAAGCCTGGCATCTCCCAAAGTCCTGCCCCAAGCGCAGCTGAGACGTTCCCTGTAGTCACTACTCATCCTTTCCCTCTTTGAAGATGTGGTGTTCTACCCACGCAAACACAACCAGTGTTGGACTTCGCCTCGTGACACTTCATCAGACAAGGTGATACTGTGAAATGGAGCAATTTTACAGATAAGGATAGAATTGTAATTAATAACTATGTGCCATTTTGACATATATATATATGTAAATACTATATATACACATATATATACTATATATATATATATATATATATACACACACACATATACACACTATACACATACATCCAAGCCACCTATCTAGGCTCAGTCCCTTTCTATCAGTCTATTTTCTTGCTAATTATTCACCCTTTGGGTCAGGACTGTGTTTTCTGGCTTATTCTCTAGCACTACTCTTCTGGGTAATCACTGGACTTCCATTTGGTTGCAGTCAGTGATAAGCAGTGGGAAGGTATTGATTGAGAATGGCTGTTTCTTCCTTAAATTAATCAAGAAGGTCCTCTGCCATCTCTCTTCAGTACACACCAGTGAGAAAGTTGGTACCCTCAAATGTGTCATGAACCCTTCCATCCCCTTGCTCCAGCCTCTTACCTTCTCCCTTGCTTGTGGGGAGGCACAGGTCAGACTCTGCCTCTTTCTTCCCTGGTAAAGGATCATTTCCAGAGAGCATGACCTCCCTCCTGCCCAGGTCATCCTTGGTCCTAGTGGGACCCTTGGGTGTTTGCTGGGGCGGGTCTGGTGTGGTTTTTACACCCCGTGTTATACACCCAACTGAACAGGGAAACACAACATAGTGAGAAGGGAAAGAAGTGGTGCTGGAAAACGTCTGGGTCTGTGTTAGGGATGGACATGCAGCAAATCCACCTTCTGACCAGGCTGGCTGGTCATTTTCCAGTACAGAACTGGCCAGACTCAGAGAGCTGGAAGAACAGTTAGTCAATGTCTTTGGTGTGGCACAGTTGTTTCTGCAAGATACGAAAGTCAACTGGTCATATGTCCTCCTGGCAAGGCAGGCAGGCAGGCAGGAAGGAAGGCAGGCAGGAAGGCAGGAAGGCAGGCAGGAAGGCAGGAAGGCAGGCAGGCAGGCAGGAAGGAAGGCAGGCAGGCAGGAAGGCAGGCAGGCAGGAAGGAAGGCAGGCAGGCAGGAAGGAAGGCAGGCAGGCAGGCAGGAAGGAAGGCAGGCAGGCAGGAAGGCAGGAAGGAAGGAAGGCAGGCAGGCAGGAAGGAAAAGTGCCAATCCTGCTTTGTGGGGGCTGGTGATGCTCTTGCTCCTCCAGTTCTACTGTGGACGTGGGGTTTTATGAGCTCTCTCCATCCTACCATTTTCAGGAGCTCCCAGTTTCCTGGCCCACATATACTCTGTCAGGAAGGAGGAGAAGCCAAGCGAGGAGAAAAAGGGAGCCTAAAGTTTATGAGTATTGTTTAGGTCAATAATGTATTGATTACAATTTTGTGGGCTAAAAGCTTGACCTTTTAAAGGGCAATTGGCGCCTATGAGATTTGATTTAAGAGAAAGAAAAGAATTTAATTTTCACTTCATATTTCAGTTGGGAGAAACTTGCAAGACTGTAGACGCCAAAGCTGGTTTTCTGGGGTGGAGGAGGGTGAGGATTTTTTTCTGGAGCCATCACAAAGAGCTTCATTTCAGGGTGAAAATGGCTCTGTTTCTTCTCTGCTTGGCAGCTCAGCACCGCAGAGACAAGGACAAGACACAAGTCACTAAACAGAATATTTAATCTGAAGCTCAGCCAAGTAAAGAGTGTATACTGAATACACATCAAAGAATGACAGTGGACTTTCCCCCCTGTAGGAACAGTCTGAGTAACAAAACAACACACACAAGGCTGTTTTGAGAAAAAGCCCCCACATTTTTAGGTCCTCAAGCACCTGTTTTGGAAGAGGCTTTGAATTTCCAGATATGGTTTTGCTCCTGGATGGTTTATTCTAATTATTCTCCAGTTGATACAGCTCTTAAATAGGGACAGACAACTCCAGTGGGGCTGAGCAACCCAGATCCCCTGTACCCCAAGCACCCATACCCACCAGGATTCATGGATGGGGAGCACTGCAGACTGGGATGGAGGAACTGTGCTGGGAGAGGGGATAGACTCTGACAACAGCTTCAGGGACAAAAATAGAAGCAGCAGGGTGAGGACAGCTGTTCCTAGTTTAAATTGCCAGTTTTTAATAAGCTGGTTTGCTCTTGGAAAAGCATTTGTTTTGTCGTTTCACAAGCAGGAGGAGGGGCTGGGGCAGCATCATCAGGGACGTCACCTACTTTGTCACTGCTCCTTTCCGGATCCTCAAAGGCCTCCAATTTTCTCCCAGTGCCATCAGATTCAGGGCTTTTCAGCAGCACAAAGTGACTATAAGGAAGACCGAAGTCTGCCATTTAGTTTGCCAAGACATCTGGCAAAAGCATTATGTACAGCTGAACATTTCATCACGTCTGCCAAGACATATTCATTTCAGATTAATTTTAAGACAGTTTTTATAGCGATGATGAAGGATTATGCTGTGTGCTTCAGCAGCATTAAAAAAAATCATCTCTCTCTTCTTTAAATCTCTCATTCAAATTGTCCCAGTTGGGCAGCTCTGTGTTGTGTTTGATTCGTGATTTTGGAGGGATTCACCAAAAGTGACATTTTCATCTATCTGAATACATGTAAGTGTTGGCATAGTCCATGGGTGGTAGCAGTGCCTTCAATATTAAACATGGCTACTTGGAGCAATTCATTTGCAAAAAGGCAGCACAGCCCTAAGATCCAAAATACTTCCACCCAGCAATAACCAGCCTCTATGATTAAATGCACACAAGCTGTAATCTCTGCTGGAGCCTTGCAGCTGAGGGTTAACTACCCTCAAAGAGCAAAGCAATTACAACGCTGTCACTCCAGAGTGGTGCCCAGTATTGTCAGTGAAGGAATGCGAAAATCTGTAGTCAGGAACATCCAAAGGACTGATGTAGCTCGTGTGTTGCTGCTTTTGAGAAAGCTTAGGTAATGCTGCAGACATTTCCATGGCCCAATCAACTTCTCTGCCCAACTTGTGCACCTTACAATTCCTTCCCAGTATCCCACCTAACCCTGCTCTCTGGCAGTGGGACGCCATTCTGTGTCCTGTCCCTCCATCCTTTGTCCCCAGTCCCCCTCCAGCTCTCCTGGAGCCCCTTTAGGCTCTGGAAGGGGCTCCAAGGTCTCCCTGGAGCCTTTTCTTCTCCGGGTAAACACCCCCAGCTCTCCCAGCCTGGCTCCAGAGCAGAAGGAGTCTAACCCTGAGATATTTAAGGTCCCTTTCAACCCAAAACACTCTATGATTACTTTAAATCCTGGTCTCCATGGCCTATAGCACCTCCCTGCCCTGCTCCTGATGAGTCGCTGTTCCCAAAGCCACAGCAGGAAGTACAGCTCTGCTGTCCAGGTCAAGGGAGGTTGTAAGAGTTGCCCTTTTGTCTTTGTTATCTTCTGTTAGCAGAATTGTTATCAGCATAGTGAGCGATGCTGGTGACGTGTGTTCATGTCTCATGCAGAAGAAGGATGGCCCCAGAGCACTTGTCTGGTGATGTCACAGCCCGGAGATGTCCTGCCAACAGGCTGCTTTTCTGAAAGGGAAAAAGCCCTGACTGCCTGATCCTTTCCCTGAACCCTTCACACACGTCTGAATGTCATGAATGACCTGTGCAAAGGCATCATGACTGAATAATTCATAAGGTTAAAAGTCTGCCTTCTAGTCAAGCCCAAAATAATTCCCAGCCACCTCCAGCCTCACCCAGACAACCAACCTTGTGACATCTTTCCCTGCAGAAGTCAGACTCAAGGGTCACCTGCAGCATAACTTAAGAGTTCATGGCTTCCACAGCTTCTGCCAGAAGGTGACCAGGAGCCGATGCTTCGTCATTCAGGTGCTCATGAGGCTGTTGTGCGTTGTGACCAGATGCGCAGCTGTTATGTTGAACTGCTAGTTGTGAGTTAGGAGAGTCTGTTACAATAATAGATAAAAAACATTATTATAACAATAACGCTCCCCAAAATGCAAATAAAGAACAAAACAAGCACAAAAGCAGCTGAGACCCTGAATTTTATGGTATTTATGGTATTTTATGGTATTATTATGGTAGCAATGGTGCAAATTTTCAGGTGAGGTGACCAAAGCCCTACTAATGGCTAGAAATAGGAAAGGATTTATAGTGCCCAGGTGATTCTAGTAGTGCAGTCATGCAGAGAACTCCTGCTGTTCCAGCACAGAAGCCAGGGCTTTACACAGACTGAGCCCAATCCGTCAAGAGAGAGCCTGGGCTTGACTAAATATAAGATAGCATTTGACCTTTAGTTGTCTGAATTAGACAATGTACACAAGAATAAAACCAGTAGAAAAGGCTGTACGAAAAACTTCAGAGTTTCCAAAGAAGGGAGGGGGGTTGTTTGCTTCTTCCTTTCCTGTTTAACTGGTAGATCAACAATCTAAAGGGAAATAGAAAACAGTTTGGATTTTTTTTTAACTGTAACTTGTCTAATACTCTTTGGGTTTAGGCTAGTAGTGTCAAGAAAAGCCAGGAAATCTGGCAAAAGCAGTCTGAAAGCCTTCCAAAGTGAACAATTCCCAACTCATTTGTAACTTCCAACCCACCATCCCACTTTCAAAGTGATAACAGTTTCACTTTGAGGAAGGAGAATGTCTTCCTCACCAGGGAAATAACTTAGGCAGCAGCTGGTTTCCTTCTTGTTTTCCCCAAAACTTGGTCTTCTGGAGTGATGTTCTCTGAGAACAGACCTCCCTTCTCCTCCTCAACTCTGAACCAATGGATTTCCCTCTCAAAACAGAACCCCAGAATGGTTTGAGTTGGAAGAGACCTCAAAGCTCATCTCATCCCACCCCCGGTCATGGGCAGGGACACCTCCCACTGTCCCAGGTTGCTCCAGCCTGGCCTTGGATGCTTCCAGGGATGTGGCAGCCACAGCTTCTCTACCCATCCTGTGCCAGGGCCTCACCACCCTTCTAGCCAAAAATTCCTTCCCAGTATCCCACTTAACCCTTCCCTCTGGCAGTGGGAAGCCATTCCCTGTGTCCTATCACTCTACTGTTCTTTCCAACTTGGCCACAATTAGGTTACCCCAAATATGAGTGTGGTGAGGTGAAGGTCCTGGTGCAACATTTATCCCACATCCCCCATATCCCAAAACCAGAGACAGCTTAAATGGTGTGGAAAAAACAACAGGAAAGAGAAAGAGAGTGCAGCAACACACCACATCTGGTCTGGTATGGACAATCCTGTCCCTCCTCCTCTTCTCCCCGTGACTGTAGACGTTGAGTTGGCAAGAGGTGAGATTCCACATGACACATCTCTTCTTTCACCAAGCACAGCTTTAAAGAACCATTTTCTTACAATAAATAACATCCTTCTTATTGTACATCCTGGAGGATGTTACAAAACCCCTTGCACACTAGGCCTGATGAGCAGGCCACACCCTCCACGTGTCAACTGTCACATAAAACAGAACACCTCGTATGACTGTTTTATTTTTTTATTATGCATAATAAATCTTTCACACAAAGTAATGAAAAGGATCCCTAAGATGAAGGAGAAGAAGAGTATTTGTGACTGTACCAGACTGTAGACAACAGGACACTGCCAGATCCACCTCACACTCCAACTCTTGGAAGAGCCAATGGATTTCAGTATAAATCTTGATCTTGCTCTGCTATTTCAGCTTTAGATGGTAACTCCAGCTGTTCCAAACCAGCTGGGACCTGAGAGCATGGCAAATTATTAAATGCTCAAGGAAATTATGCCATTGGAACAAACCTGTTCCTTCTGTACCTCAGTGTCACCACGAGAGGACAGTGAGAATTTACTGTGTGACTCCTGCATGGGTTCAGCAGCCGGTTTGACCTATTCCATCAGACTGCTGCTTTATATACCCTTCTCTTTGCAGAAATCCTTTTCACAGACAAATCAGGTTGTCTCCAGTCTGGCACCTGACTGAGCTGCCTGCTCTGCTGAGGTCTCTCTCACCTCAGGGTGGAGGGTGCTCCCCCCAGGCAGTTTAAAACAGATGAACACTGAGCCATCCCAGTAGCTTCAGAATCCACAGTTTAAAAGTGCATCTTCAGGCTGACCTTTCCAAAGCTGGGCAGCCCTGCTGACTCACAAACACTCTTAGTCTTTATTAAAAGACAAAATTATGAATCACTACAGTATCTAAGAAAAGTCATCCCCTTTTGTTGTTTGCTCAAAGAACAAAAAAACGGCATAAATCCAAAACACACCATCAACTTATGTGCAGCTCAGTCATGTTTCATTCATGTCTCATATTTGCCTAAGAAAACACTGCATCTCCAGTCTTACCACTGCCTTTTATCAAAAAAGCTTCTGCCATTTTAAAGTCCCATATGCTTTTAGGCTGCATATATATATATATATCCCCTTGTAGCTATATTTTAATAAATTTGGAAAAGCAATTTTTTTTAAGCCAGCATTTCCATTTGTGTAGGACTCAAATGGACTTCCACCTCCAAACAAGCAGATAAAAGGAAAGCACAATCTCAGGACATCCTTTGGGGGACCAAACGGTGCAAGAAATTATATTTAAAGCCACTCAAAGGACTATCTGAAAGCAAATGCATCTGATTCCTCAGGTCAACAAACAGAACATGCTGGAGCAGGCAGTGAATACAGAAGGTTGCCACGTATGTTTAGGAAGTAATTCCTTGAAATTGGAAGCTTTGGCATGCAAAGCACTGGTGACAGTCCCTCACACAGCAGCACATGGGATGAGGAGAGTGGGTGCATGTGTGTGCAAGAGGCATCGTTGGGAACCTTCCCCAAAAAAATGATCCCCGCTTTGAAATATGAGATGTTCTTTCAAAATCACAACATTTCTTTTGCTTTTCCCACTGCTGGAACAGGTATATCAGGAAAGGGCACTTAAAAACAACAATAAAAAAAAGAGAAATATTCTACATTTGGATAAATCTATACTTCTGCTGAAAAATCTTTAATAAGCTAAACAGAGGGGTTTTCAACACAAAGCTTTGCCGAGGATGCCCAGGATACACTGTCACCATTACGCACAGTTTTACAGGACAATGGTCTATTTTACAATCTTATAATTATTTTCTTTGGACTAATTTTTTCCCCCCTTCCCTACACCTTCAATTTCCAGGAACAACTTTTGTACAGGAGCACAGAAAAACAAGTTTGTATGGGACCTGACCCCAAAAGCTGGTGTTTCTAGCCCTCTGTAGAATATCTGCCAGTCTAACAACAACAACAACAAAAAAGACTCGCTATTGAAAATCCTCCCACAAGCATCTAAATCAAGTGTTTTGAATCTGCCTGGGGGCTAATCTGATTAAGATGCTGCTTGCTTAGTTCCCTCGGATGACAGTGTAGACACCAACTTAAGGATTGCAGCCTTGACAGTGCCACTAAAATGAGGGGCTGTGAGTGAAAACATGGGATTAGGTAACAAGCAACCCACAGCACATAAAAAGCTTGACCCAACACAGCTGCCTTTCTTGAAAGAACCAAAAATACAAATGCTGCTTTCCAAATCAAAGCCTGCAATCTTTTTCCTCGTTTACCTCCTTAAGTTAAAAGAACAATCAGGTTTGTGGTTGGTAGTAACATCATACCCCATGTGTAAGGCCTCATTTTCATCAAACAAGCTCTAGGTTATGGATATAAACACAAAGCTGCCCACAAGTTCCTCACAGCACAGCCTGTCACCAGCGTGTTGGTGGCAATCTGCTTCCAAAATGGGCTGTACAGTAGTGGCAAGCTTCATTCCCTGTAAGCTTTGGGTCTGAGGGTGCAGATTGGAAGGGGTCACGTATCAACACGCAGTGCAGAGGTTTGTTTTCTGTAAGAAGACAGAGCTGAGCTGAGCTGAGCTGGGTGTCCTTCAGCCAGAGTCCATGGTGAAGAGCTGGATGTCGTGGGGGTTCCAGTACAGAGCCACGGCCGAGTTGTAGACCAAGGACCACACGTAGGGGATGAAGAACTCCTCAGGCTGCTCCTCCTCCACATACTTGAACTTCAGCTCAGGAAACTTCTGCAAGAAACCAAAGTCCAATGAGGGAAGGTTTGCATGTCTGTTCACAAACACACAGCCCACATAAACACTGAGGAAAGAGGTTTGGTGAATAAAATAATGGAAGGAACTAAACCATTAGACCTAAAGGAAAATATTTACAGGATGAAGAGATCATTTATATTTCTTCTTCAAACTGAAGGCTACATTAGCATATTGTATTCAACCCTTTTACTGTTGGTCACAATCCATTTGCATGTTAACATACTAAACACGTGAATCCTTTACAAAACACAAAGGTCTTAAGGAAATCTGTCATTTTTAGCAGCTTCACAAAGGCCATCTTGCTTCTGCATGTACAGACGTGTTTATTGAAGTTTTCTCTAAAAAGTATTTTGCTTTTAATTTTACTTGGCTCCTTAGCAGGAGAACCTTTTGGAAAGGCTGTAAGAATAAACACAGCCTGTGATATCACAGAATATCCTGAGTTGGAAGGGACCCACAAGAACCATCAGTCCAGCTCCTGTCCCAGCACAGGACACCCCAACAATACCCCCTCTGTCCCTGACAGGATCATCCCACCCCTCCTGGAGCTCTGGTGCTGTGCCCACTGCACTGGGGAGCCTGGGCAGTGCCCAACCACCCTCTGGGCAAAGAACCTTGGCCTGAGGTCCAACCTGACCCTACCCTGACACAGCTCCAGGCCATTCCCCGGGCTCCTGTCCCTGGCCACCAAGGAGAAGAGATAGACACACTGTAAAGTCAATTTTCCAATTTTCTCATTTTTTTCCCTGCAAAGCAGTGCACACAATGAAAACCCACAGTGTTTGGTCTCACTAAGTGTGTCCTTTGGGAAGGACTGAGTCTACTTTTGTACTCTGCACTTCACTTTATCCACTTCCAAATGTTGCCTGTGCCTGAGCTTGCAGAGTCTCAGACAAAAGCCGCATTACAGTGATCACTGGGGTAAGATAAAACACGACCCATTTTATTATTTATAAGGCTGTGGCTAAGACTAAGAATAAACTCTACAGTGTGACATGATCAGAACAAGCACAGCAAAGGCTAAGAAGCCTCTTTGCCCATTAATAATGAAGGGATTCCCTATCCTATTTCTGGAGCTCATAGTGTCCTGTTTCCTTGCTTTAGGGTACAAGACTCTTCTGGCTGGATCAGTCTCTGTTAAATGGGCAATTCTTGGCCACTTGTTGTTTTTTTTTTTTTGATTTTGTACTTAACTTCTACACACCCAAGTTATTTGTATTCTTGGGAGTCAGAAAACACGGAAACTTGTAGAACAGTTGTAGAAAATGTGTGGCACTTGGGGACGTGGTGGGCTTGGCAGTGCTGGGGTAATGACTACACTTGATGGCTTTGGATGGTTTTTCCACCTAAAGGATTCTGTAACTATGATTCTACTTCTTCCTCATGCTGCTGGTGCAGCTGCTGGAGCAGTTTGGTGCCAGTGCTGAGCACACAATTACACCAAGATACAAAGGCGGCACCTCTGTTATGCTTTTACAAGGAAGATGTCTCCATGGACAGCTTCATCCAACCTTAGGTGACAAGGTGCCGCCTCCTACACATCTCCATGGGCAGCTTTTTCAGCTTGGCTCAACCCCAGCCTTGGGTAACATCATGCCACCTCCTCCACCCATGAGATCAGTGCCACCTTCCAGTGTCCTCCAACAGTCTGGAGCTGCTGTGGTTTGGCTTTGCTTGGGTCAGGCCTTTCACCACACCTCTGCTTAGCTGGATGACAATGGAGACTGGGTGGAACTACTTTTGGTTGTCATTACTGTATTTCTTAACTTTGGACTCAGAGCAACCCTGGGGAAAGAGGGCACTAGTATCTCTGTTCAAGGAAATAAGGCAGCTAAAAGATCAGTTTGTTAAAGGCACTTCTGCATCTAACTCCTGTTAAGTTCAAAGCTCAGAACCTCAAAGGTACATCAGCAAGTTTAATTTCCTGTGTCAGACACGCAGCCTGTGGTAGAGAAGCTCTCCAACAGCCCTTTTGTGTGCCTAAACCACTTTCTACCACCTCTCTACAACCTCTCTTCCCCAAGTCTGTTTTGATTAGCCTGTTTAATGTTCTGCATCATCTTGTTTTCTCACTCTTAGGCACTTCGCACGCATCTCACTCATTCTGATCTCTCATTTCCTGTTTCCTAGCCTACTCCCATCCCAAATCCCTTCCATTGCAACCCTGTCCTCTCTCTTTAGCATATCCTATTTTATTTTATTTTCTATAACTTGCCCAAGTTTTCATTTTTCTCATCAGCCTTGAGAGGCTCTCCTTTTCATCAACTTCCTCTATTCCCTTCCCATCTCAGCTCCAAGTTCTCAAGCTGTCCCTACCTTGCCCTTCTGCTACCCCATCTCTTCTCTCAGGACACCACAATTCTTTTGGTGGGTTAAACCTCACCCCAATCAAGCCCTCATGTATGTTTTCATTGTTATTTATTTTTTAAAAAACCTGATATTCTACTCTGCTTATCCTCAGTGTAATCTTCCCCACTTCCCTCCAAAACTTCCTGACTTGTGGTCAGTGTTGACAGGAGCACGTTCCGTTCAGCACTGCATCAGCAAAATGAATGGTTAAACCTCATGATTACACCATGGCAACGCTTCCAGGCAGAGAAAAGCCCTTACACAGCTGTCACTCTTCACCCCAGAGGTGGCTGCATGCCAGGACTGCAGCCTGGAGTAGTCCTTCTGGGACGGAAGCAGGGAAAAAAGTGATTAAAGATGCTAATTTGAGTTGAATTAAAGACAGATAACTTTTTTTCGCCTTCAGGGTCATGGACACAGCTACTGGTTTTGCAAACACTCATGGCAGTAGACTGGGACCATTCTGAGCTCTCATGCAGCTTAATAAACACCCCCAGCTCTAAAACAGCAAGCAAAATTACATTAGAAGGTCCAACATCTGAGATGCTCAGGTCTTACTATCCCATTATCTCTCAGCTGAAAGGACAGCACAAAATAAATCAGATAGCATCCATACTTTTAGGCAATAGACATGCACTGATTTTATTATTAAGCCTTTCTTCAGACTGATCCATGTTGCTATCTATTGCAATCGTACCATAGCAATTTAATAATCAATTTCAGATTACAGCTGTGACTCAATGCAGTCAGCCTGGACTCCCTCACATTCAACACGTGCCTTGAATAGTCTGCAGGTGCATCTTGGAAATGTAGACAAGGCACATGAGATTTTCAAGGACAGATAACACATATTGTCACACAATTCTGAATGTGTCTGTATAAAAGAATGTAGGTAATGGTAGGAGGGGTAGATTTTTGATGGTCCACCTGAACAACAGCCCCAGAACAGCTCAATGCATTTCTAATGAGACATACAGAATTTGAATTCCATGTCAGCAGTTCAAATCCACTTTCTTTAGATGACTGCCATGATCCATGCCTGTGTGCTGGCCATGGCTACTCATTCATGAAAAATGAGAAACCCTAGAGGCCCAGCATGGACACAACTGCATCAGCATCTTTGGGATGTGGATGTGGCACTTGGGAACATGGTTTAGTGGTGAACAGAGTGAGTTAATGCTTGAACTTGATCTTAGAGGGCTTTTCCAACCTCAATGATTCTATGATCTAACTTGCAAGATTAGCCATGGCAGTCATCCACCTTAAGATAAAAAACTATCCAAACTCTTTTACTACCAGGGTGTTCACCGAAAACAGAATTTGCTAACTAACAAAATAATCAAATTTAAGCCACCTCAAAAGGTTTCTTCCTTAACACACTGACTTTAAAACTATTTGTAACTGCAAGAGTTAAACACCATGTTAGAAGCCTGATCGATGCCAGAAAGCTGTAAGATTCTCAATGGGTTCAAGGAATGTTTCAATTCAGATCTGTGCCATTTGTCTCCTGCATGTACTACTTCCAAATGAGTGAACAGGAGCCCTTGCTGTGTGCTGCAGACAGACAGGAGATGACACTGAATGAATGTTTCAAGACAGCTTTAAAGCAACCAGGCCACAAGAGTTTCATCCAGCATTGGTGAGTCTTTACCATGGTTAACTAAATTCCCAAGATGTCACATCAAACCAGCAGTGCACAAATCCATTTTCTTCTGCTATGCTGCTGCTGTGTCCGACTTACTCCTGGAAAGACATTTGCTCCCCAGCTGGTGACACTCCAGTGAACCTGATTTTACTTGAAAAGAGGGACCGTTCTAAGGCATCTTAAATGGCAGTCTTGATAACAGAGGCAAAGCCTTGGCATGGGATTAATCATCCTTTTTTTCCTTCACAGCCTTGTTTGTGATGGTGTTGAAAGATGGAGCCCCTCCGCTCTGCAGCCAGGCTGGGAGAGCTGAGGGTGTTCACCTGGAGAAAAGAAGGATCCAGGGAGACCTCAGAGCCATTTCCAGAGCCTAAAGGGGCTCCCAGGAGAGTTGGATGAAAAGGGATAGAGGGACAGGACAAGGGGGAATGGCTTCCTACTGCCAGAAGGCTGGGTTAAATGGGATATTAGCAAGAAATTCCTGGCTGTGAGTGTGGGGAGGCCCTGGCACAAGTTGCCCAGAGAAGCTGTGGCTGCCCCATCTCTGGAAGTGTCCAAGGCCAGGTTGGACAAGGCTTGGAGCAACTTGGGATAGGAAGGCTGAATGAGGTGATTTTTAAGGTCCTTTCCAATTCAAACCACCCGGTGATGCTACATACAATACTGTTCACTACTTAAGTTTTTGAGCTCCTAGCCCTGACATAAATGGGTCCATAGGAGCTATTATTTGTCTTTCCCTCCAGCCCTTAGAGGGGAACAAACAATCCCAGATAGTTTAAAACAAGCCACCTGAGACAGACCTTGAAAACCTGAGCGCCGGAGGTAATGCTACGGTTTGAGCGACACAAGTTAAACACAGACACCCCTTATCAGCCCTGGTGAATCACTCCACCACTGCACCCTATCTTGTTTTCTTCTGCCAGACAAAGCAGAAGTCAGATTTAGTGGTTGGGATGATGGTACAAACGAGACAGACTGAGAACTCTGCAGACTGTCTGCGTTGTCGATCATATGATTCGATAAAAACCACAAGAAGTCCGATGAACAGATGCAGAACTGAACTGTAATAACTCCCCCACCACAAAAGTTCAACAACATCAGGGTGTTTGGGCTTCTTTTTGAATGTTTTTTTTTCCTTTCAGTTAACGTTGAGGAAGAGAACATCATGGCCAGACAGCAGCACCTGGCCTTGCTCCAGGCAAGGCAGTGGCATCTGAACTGTAAGGATCAAGCTCTACATCAAATAAAATATCCCCTTTCCCCTCAAAAGAACCATTGGAGCTACATTGTCATGTCAGTGGATGTTCTTCACTCAGATAATGTAAGAAAAGGCAGATGGAGCTGCTTTAAGAGTAATGTCTTTGCTTCTTCCCTGATCTAGATGTTTAACTGAATCAAAAGCAACACTCATCTAACAAGTGGGGCAGTTGCTGTGGAAAATAAAGAAATTAAAGAACTGGTTTAATAAAAATGCATAGAATCTTCTCCTCAAGTTCTGGTTAGAAACTCTGGTTTCTGAAACAGCATTGAAGGGCAAGTCACTATTTTCAAAAGCAGGCAACTCTTTGAGGAGAAAAGTACCATTTCCAAATGACTCTGAACACATTTGAGAGTCAAATTCACAGGGACTTTCCACCATTCCAAAGCTTCAAAGTCTTTCTCAAAATGGGATTTGTGTGTGTTTGAAAAACTTACCCTGAGTCCTGTTTGGTAACCTAATGACATGCTGGCAAATTATGTGTTTCATATTGTTTCAGCTAAATATAGCCGTACTGCCTGCAGAGCATCTGTAGGATTGGACCTTATTAGCAAAACACATCAAATGGCAAAGAAAAAAAAAAAAGGGTTCAGATTCAGGATCATATGAAGTCACTATTATAGGGTCTATAATGAATATTTACCCCAGCAAGGATTATCACTACAACCTGCCTTGCACCTAACATACCAATCTGTGAGGGGTTTGGGCAGGGGAAGGGCATTTGTACTTGTCTGTAAAATCCACAATGCCATTTGGAAATCTGGCCCCCCAAATAGCAATCTGAGTCAAATTAATGTCCAAGGATCTTGGAAACAACTCAACAGTCATGCTTGATACACTACTACCATGGTGTGGATATACAGGTACATAAGTAAACATTAATGTATTTGGGTTTTATATAAATATAAGCAATTGTGTTCCATAACAGAGAACAATTCATGGAAGAAAACTTATTGCTCTAAGAGGAAATTTTTGCAATTACTTCATTCTTCTGGGCTGATAAAGCCCTTTCATCTTTCTCTGGTTCTGTTCGTGTCTGCAATGCTTTGCTCAGACTTCAGACAGAAAGTCTGTGTGGCTTTGGTGGAATATCTGTATGGGCTACACCACACCTGCCTGATACCATCTTTTTCTCCTTCTCAGGCCCACAGCACAGACAGCCCAGCAAAGGATGATGGTGAGGAGATGAAGGAAGCAAACAGGAAATGTGCTAGACTAGGTGTGAGCCGCACATCTTGTTCAGAGATCAGGAATAGGTGCAAACTGAAAGATGGTGAAGAAAATGGGGGCTCGGAGTATGCCAGGGGGGTTGAAAAAGAAACAGAAAACCCAGGATGGCAAGAGGTTCAAAACCATCTATGCACAATCTAAATAAAGTAATATGAAAGTTTAAACAATTACATCAGCTGTAGTAGACAACCACATTTTTCCCAGGGAGGAAAATCCCATAGGACAGGTAACCCATAAAGGACATAATCTTCCTGGCCCAGCAGGGCAGGGAGGTTCACCTATAGAGAGGCAACTGTTTTAGCAAGTTTGGATCATGGATACATGATTTCTGCTTTCAGATGACTTTGAGTAAAGAGTTGTACAACAGCTGCAGGAAAAGAAATACTTAGTGGTGAATTTTCAGTGTCAGATGTGAACTACCACCAGAACAGCAGACGTGCCTCCGGTAAGAGTTCAGCAATTACAACTGTTTTTTATAGAGTACTGAGAAGCCAGGTCATTTGGGGAAAAATCAGCCAAACATCTCTGCCTAGATGTTTATTGGTAAAAGCACAATGATTTAAATGAGTTAAATACTTGTGGCAAAACTGCCAGGGCACAAAGGTCTGCAGGGTACTATAAGAAGATTGCATTTCTTTCTGGGATAAGATGACAAATACTAACAGCTTTTAACTCCTAGAAATTCAGGAATGCACATACATTCACACATGTTCCTTTTCCATTCAGCTATGAAATACTGTTGATAAATATCAATAGTTCCAAATTGTGCCAAAGAAATTATTTTTGTCTTTATATTGGATTGCTAATCTGAACAAATTACAACAGCACTGTATGAACATATACCTAGGCTTAGGATGAGGCCAGGTACCCACTTCAGGCTCTCCTGGATCCACCTTAGAAATACTTGGACTCTGGGCTACTTCTAGAGAGGACAGACAGTAAATACATTAGACCACTGGTCAGCAGCTATAAACACAGGAGGGGAGAGCTGGGGATGTTCACCTGGAGAAGGGAAGGCTCCAGGGAGACCTGAGAGCACCTTCCATAGCCTGAAGGGGCTCCAGGACAGCTGGAGAAGAATTTCAGATAAGGGAAGAAGGGACAGGACAAGGGGCTTCCCACTGCCAGATGGCAGGGAGAGATGGGATCTCGGGAAGGAATTCCTGGTTGTGAGGGTGGGGAGGCCCTGGCACAGGTTGGGCAGAGAAGCTGTGGCTGCCTCATCTCTGGAGGTGTCCAAGGCCAGGTTGGAGCCACCTGGGACAGTGGGAGGTGCCCCTGTCCTTGGCAGGGTGTGAAATGAGATTACCTTTAAGGTCCTTTCTAGCCCAAACTATTCTGGGATTCTGTGAAAATCCCTTAATGTGCTTAGTTTGAGAAAAAAGAGAGTCCCTGCTCAGCGTCAAACACACCTGGAGAAATTATAGAATGGGAAGAAAAGGTTAATATGAAGGACTAAAGCAAAACTCACATATTACACTCTGTTAAGCATCATTAACCTCTGCATAACTCTGTATGTGTTGTACATATATAGTCCCAATACAAGGATTTACAGCTGTAACTACAATTTGCCTGCCCTGTCAGGATTCTTCTCTATGCCATATTTTCTAGACAGACAGATGTTTCCAGAAGACATTCAAGATGACAGTTCAACATCTAGGAGCCAGGTTGAGCTCTGACTTGCTGCCTGACCAGGAAAGACAAGGGCTGCAACAGGAACACCATGAGGATGTTTGCAACTCTCCAGAAAATACAATATATGTTGGCTTTACCAAGTATTAATAAAAAAAGGGCTAGAAATTGATATATATAATTAAACTTTAAGCTTGAGGATGAAGGTGTGATGTGTAAACCAGGTACCATCAACAAAAAATAGAATTTTCATCTACTTCAGGGCTTAACCTGAAACAAAAATAATTCTTTGGAAATACAAAGGCCTTTCAGAAGAAAGAACAAAAAATAAAGAACCTCAAAATGACAACAGTAAAAAACAAAGAGTGCTTTAAAAATTGAAATAAAACTAGAAAAGATTTAAACACATGGAATGAAGGAAGCTACTGGCCCAACTGATGAAAAGGGTTCTAGGGCCTGACCCTGCTTCAGCACTCATGACCCACATACCATCTACTCAGATAAATAAGCAAAATCCTTTGTGTGCTTTTGAATTTAGGGAATAAAAATCTAAAAAGCAGACAAACCCCTGGACCCCTTTCTCAGTGACATTAAAGGACATCACAAATGAGAACGAGCCTATCAACTCAGAAAACTTTTATGGATACAAAGTAGAGGTATAAGCCCTTCCTACCATGGGATTTGCAGAAAATGCACATTTCATAACAGTAGTCCCTATTTTTATTTCTGCTAAGGAAGATGCAAATGAGCTTAAGCCCTGGCTTCCTGTGCTTGCAACCCATCCGTCTCCAGACTGATGTGCAAAGCTCTACACAGCCACGAAAAACAGTATGTTTGCAGCAAACATTTCTGTTAAAGCTGAAATGAATTTAGAAATCACTCACTCACTGACACCTTTACACAGGACTTGCATAGCTGCTAACAAAAGGTTACCAGATTACGAACAAAAATCACAATTAAGACCATGATGCTCTAGCAGTACCCTTAGAGAAGAGTTTAGAAGTCCAGGAATTTCCTAGGTCTCAGAATTAAACTCTGCAAACTTATAAAGACTTTCCAAACCCTGAAATACCATCTGCCCCAAAATAAAGCAGATTCAAGGCTGAATTTTTTTTCTTTCCAGAATTGTGTGAGTGAGATTTGAGAAGCATGATCTATGATGGCTCAGTTGGGAACACCTCAGGAGGATCAACTCTTTGAAGATATCAAATTGGGCAAAAACTCAAATTGTCCTAAACTCATACACACACTGTTTGGATCACTCTGCCAAAGACAGAAAATACACTTAAATTTGTTTAGCAAGCAAGTGAAGGCAGTGGAAGAGCAGTTCTGCAGTGAACCAGGAGATGTGGAGCAGACCACTATCCCTGAAGGGATGTAAAAGCCACGTGAATATGGCACTTGGGGACATGGGTTAGTGGTGGGATTGACAGTGCTGAGGGATTTGAAAATTTTAGAGGGCTTTTCCAACCCAAAGGAGTCTGTAATATGTGAGATGCTTAGTCCCTCCAGAAGAAACTCGTGGTGCCTTTAGAGACCTAGCAAGACCTGGGTCAGTGGGGAAACCTTTTTCATGGTTCAGGTCTTGCTGAAGATCAAAATAATTCTTCCTATGCAATCTGATTATTTGCAACCATGTGGAGGAACTCAAAGGAGGGCAAAGTAGGGATGAAAAAGGCAAAGTCTCCCCTTTGAGATATTGTGGGTGAAAGCAGCAGAGAAGAATCAGTTTGTGTATCTGGCCACAAAGTCTGCTCCAACTTCTGGATAAAAAGGACAGATCTACATTGCCTTCATCAGCTGCTTTTAAAAACAAAGCCAATACTACAAATGCCAACCCATATTCCAGTTATCACATCAGAGACAACCATTTGTTAATTATTTTCTGAAATGCGAGTTCCATGCTTTTAGTCTAATTGATATAATTCATTGAATTTTTTTAACAGTAAGGAAAAACTCACTGGAAAAGGGCATACAAAGTGTATGAATGATGAAAGCTTTGGAGAAACTAACCCTGCTGAATAAGGAATGGCATATGTAGCTATATACTAAAGATACAGGGAATCTACCCTAGACAAATCTTAAAGCTGATTATATATTTTAAATTTTGAGCAGCGAGTGCTACTGTGTAGGTCAGAGCAGTTGTTTTGACTCTGACAGCAGACTACTCTAAAATACAGGAATGTTGTTTATCATGGAAATGCTTTGTGCTCCAGATAACATCATGGATGACTGCCCCACCTCGGCTAAGGCACCATCCCATCGTCCCAAAACAAACCTCAGATAAGCCTCTTACTGCTGCCTGACTCCAACTCCCACCAAAAACTCAGTCGTTGTGTAAATGTAACTCTTGCCATGGTGTGTGCAATTCAATCAGCAACATGAAACGAGCAGAGGGTGTTGAACACACACATGACAATGAAGGAAATGACTGAATTTTAAGAACTTAACACACATTTATGTGTTTTGGAAAGGCACTGGGGCAAACACTCTGCCTTGATGCCAGAAGGATGCACCTTAGGAACCTATGTGGACAATGTACAAATTCTGACCCAGAAATATGCAAATATTGCCCTTTTCTTACTTTTTTTCATAGAACTTGTCAAGCCCAGGGTTAGATTTTTCTTCCCCCTTCCTGGAAAAGGAGCTGGAGATTTTGTCATCTGACCTGATCCCACTTTATGCTTGCTGGTGGAGATAGTGACCACCAGGGCTGACCTTTCTGTACTTCAGGATCCAAGCTGGGAAGGGACTGAAGCGTAACGACAGCGTAAACCAAACTAATTTCACAGTTTAAGGATTTTTCCTGTTCCAAACTACTTATATGACCCCTCTCTGCCCTAATGCAGTCTTGGGATTGATTATCCAGCAGAACTGCAAAGCATTGAGAGATCAAAATGCTGGTTTCACCCGCCTGTTTCTTTCACCCCAAATCCAGAGTTACTACAACGTCAGTTTTGTTTTCTCATTTAGTTTCGTAGAACATATTCCCCCCAACACAAAAGAGGCAGAAGAAGAGCAGAGTGACTCAGTTTGCATATTTTTCCAGTGACGAGGTCCCAGACATGCTTTCACTGGATATTGGTGCAACGCTGCATCCAAAACATCCCACCAAGCCAAAAAGAACATTCCATTGGACAACTGGGACCACGCTCCTCTCTGTTATCACTGTAGAGGGGTCCAAACTACTGCCTAGACCTTGGCTTTGTGCATCAACTGGGGAGACAAGACCCCTTCTCCCAGCTGAGCTTTGGTTTGCCTCTGGGAGGCTGACAGTTACAGCTCGTTTCCTCGTGTGGAGGGCTCCTTGTGGGTCGTTTTACAAGGTTTGACTTTTACTTAACAGCAGCCACAGAGATGAAGCCCGAGCCAACATCCTCCTCCGGTCCCTNGACCTCCTTTTGATTTTGTACTTTTTAATCTGAGAGAGCCAGGGCTGTAAATATTACAAAAAATGATAACAATGACTTAAGAACAGAGACAGACTCGCTGTCACCAATTATTAACTCTCAGATCAGGGCAGCCTAGGAAGTGGACCCTTATCTGCCCATGGTTCAGGACATGCTGACTAACACCCTATTGAGCCTGCAGACCTTTGGCTCCCTGATCTCCCCAAACTGGAAAACGTACACCCCAACGGACACACTCCCTCCTTAAGTATTTCAAGCCTCTGCAAAGGGACAAATAGTGCTGTGAGATGAGCAGCACTGCCCTGCTGCAAGCAGGAAATCCCATTTATTTGTCTTGAGGAATGAAACATGAAATGACAGTGAAACCTCTCCAGCCATAGTACACGGTGCCAGACTGCAGCCTTATCTCTGACAGGACTGCCAGACAAGGATTCAGTGCCAAATGTGGACATTTACACAGTTATTTTGTGGATTTGGACTTCATAGCTTTCTTTAAAATTTGCCCTAACACTAAGAGTCCTGTGAAGACAAACCCAAGGAAGAGGGGAGGGGGTTAACTCGATCTCAACAAATAACTAGGCAAACAGTGTGTAGAAGGGAGAAAGGGAAAGCTACTATTGAGTAGGACAAGGATTCCTTCAAGATGGAGAACACCTTTAGATGCCTTCAAGCTGGGCAGCTGCATCTCCTTGACTGTCTCAGTATGGGAAGTCGGGAACTGACTGCTTTCAAAAGGGATCTGTTTGTCTGGTGTCTTCCTTGAAGCCACCAGTTTAAAAAGTAGCACTCTCCTATAGTGGGACTGTGAGCTGCTTTTTCAATAATGAACAAAAATGACTTGTATTTTCTGGTCTACTATGCTTTAGATACAGCATTTCCAGATTCCTTTGCCTTCACTGACCTTAATTGTATAAAGACTTATTCTGGTAGAGACTGTCTTTAGGACATGAATCAAGCATTTCTAGACAACTCCCCAGCTCAGGCTGGGGAATTTCATAAGTCATTTATTCATAAATGATATTATGTCCCTTTGTAATCAAACATATCTGACCCTTCCTCACTGTGCATTCAGACCAGGATTGCTTACCCTGCTGACAACAATCAGGCTTTGCTGGTCTTAGCTCAGGAGGATGGACCTTGGCAAAACCTGACAGAACAGATAAGCACCAGGCATTCAAATAAAGTTTTGCTGCCTGACTCTGAGCTCAGGGCTACAGGCACCACTTGAATCTCATAGGTCTCATATTAAGAACAGCATGTAAGTTTAAGGCCCATGCTCTCCTCCCACTCTACTTCATAGATGCAGAATTTCCTGCTCTGTTTTGGAGCTGCCAGTCACTCATACCATCTAGGACACCTCCCTTCAGTGAGCTAACTGATGTAAGCCTTTGGTTTCCTATCTATAAAAAACAATCCCTGCTTTGGATAGCTCACATGCTATGGTGGAGGAAGAGAAATCTTCCTCCTGGAGCTTCTGGATGAGCTTAAAGGTCCCTTTTCACCCAAATTATTACATGATCTGGGATGTTTTGTGACAAAGAACTAGTATAAATTACCTAGCTCTCATGCAAAGAGTAAATGCAGGACTCCCCATCTGTCCATTGGAATGGGCTGCCCTGGGAGGTGGTGGAGTCACTGCCACTGGAAGTGTTTAAAAAAAGACTGGATGTGACACTTAGTGCCATGGTTTAGTGGATGAGCGGGTGTTAAGTCATAGGTTGGACTTGATGATCTCCAAAGTCTTTTCCAACCTAGTTAATTCCCTGATTCTGTGATCCTCATCTCCTGTGCTCTAAGAGCTCATGGTGACTAAAATCACTTTGCACCTGCCTGAAGCACACCTCTTCTCCCAGGTTACAAGTGACAGGACAAGAAGAAATGGCCTTGAGTTGCACCAGGGATATATAGATTATATAGAGATTATATATTAGGGAAAATTTCTTTGTGGAAAAGATTGTCCAGCCCTGCCACACACTGTCCAGGGACTCAAAAGCTACATGGATGCTGCACTTGGGGACACAGGTTAGTGGTGGCCTCGGCAGTGCTGGGAATGGTTGAATTTGATGGTTTTAGTGGGCTTTCCCAACCTATAGGGCAAGGAGAAAAGCTGGGTAGAAAGGCAGAATAGTAGGCCTTGTCAGGGCGCAGAATCAACATGAGAACACAGTCAAGGAAAATCAGTCTTTGTCTGCAGGCTCAACAGACTGTGGATTGAGCATCACAACCTTAGGAACCATAAACCCAGCCTAAATCCACATGGATTTAAGATTCAGTGCCATTACCCAATTCTACAGAACAATTACAGCCACCAGAAAGGCATGGTGCCCTAAATCAGCTGCTCTCTAAATCGTAACAGCAGAGTCCTCAGCAGTGATGCTGACAGACATGAGAAATCCCCTGCTTGGTCAGGAAAAAGCCATCTCCACCACTAATCATCCTCAGCAGGAACAAACAGCCTGTAAATCAACCAGAGAGGAGCTTTGCAACTTGCACCAAAGGTTGTGACAAAATTAAACTCAGTATGGGAAGGCAGTGGAGGCAGCCATCAGCTGACAAAGCACATCTCTTCCTCATTCTCACTTTTTGGTGCAGTTGCTGTAAACATTCAAGACACTTCTCTGATTTATGCATTTAATTAGAAGATATCTATAACATCCCTGCTGTTTACATTTAACCCAACACTTCAATGAAAGCTGTAATTTTGTCTGAGATTTATATTCTGCACTCAAAATTATTTTGATTCCTTGATTTAAACATACACACAGAAGTGAAAATGTGTCAAAATCATGAAAATGGAGGAGATTATACTCCATTATCTAGTTCATCTGTCATCCAGGGCAGAAATTTTTTTCTCAGTCTGCCACATGTTATGGAAACTTAATTCAAAAGTCTAATTCAGAAAAGACAGCTAAATCTTGAAAGTGGAAGTGCAATTGGATCAGTGTAATTGCAAGTTGGTTACACAATTTTTTTTCTCCCTCTTTCTTGTATCCAGTTGTCATAACTCATCAAATCTTGCACCTTCTGGGACAAGGTGGTTGCCTCTGCCACATAATTTTGTATTTTATTTAAAAAGTGGTTAACACCTTTTTTCACAGTATCAGACAAAACGTGGGCTTTTAGAAGAAACTAATAAATTGATTTTAAATGAAACTTCTTTTACTTTTTAGCTACTCTGCCTATACTGATGGGTTTGCAGTAAAAAATGAACACATGGGTTGGAAATAGCTTTCAACTGAGGAGGGGAAAAAAAAAGGTCAGAGCATTTCAGCATAATTTTACTTTGCTTTGACCAACTTTGCAAGATATTTGGAAACAACACGTCATGCACATGCAGTGCACTTGGCACTGGACTTTTCATTGGACTCACAACATATGCAATGGAGCAAGTGAAGGCTGCACAACACATGTGAAGCAGATTAAGTCACAGTGAAAAACGCAATGAAAGTATAGGGAGGCTTTCTAGGGAGGGAAACTTGGGGAATGTTATTTAGCCTGAGCAATTGTATAGCTCCAAAATGAACAGGGGCCGGACTCTGGCTGGGAGCCCTCCCATAAGATATGCTGGACAGGGAGTGATGGGCTGCTCATGAGCACTGGGCTCTTGCCCAGCTGCTGCAAAGCCAAAACTCTGCAGCTCTAGGCAGGGAAGCTCCTCTGTGCTCTCTTTCAAAAAAAAAAAAAAAAAGGGATCATCCTGGAGGGTTAAGAGAGTTCAAATGATGTGGCAGGCCAGCAGAATGGAAGTAGCTTTGAGAAATGTACACGTGCAGAATGCTGTTTACCAGAGTCAGAGCTCTGTTACCATGGGGAGTGACTTGGAAAGTCTCACACTGCTTTCCCATCATCTCATTTCTCCAGTGCTTGCTTTCTGCCTTGTATTTGATGTCTCTTTCTTGTAGTAGCTTCCTTAAACCAATGAAATCAACCAATTGGTTGGTTGATACCAGATACACAAAGACAGACTGTTTCACGTTAGGATCTGCATAAAGTTCAAATTTTTCCTCTCCAATTCTCTACTTGTGCCCTTCCTACTTATAAAGTAGGAGAATCATAGAATTATGGAATGGAATGGATTGGAAGGGATCTTTTAAAGCTCATCTCATTCCACCCCCTGCCATGGGCTGGGACATCTTCCACTATCCCAGGTGGCTCCAGCCTGGCCCTGGACACTTCCAGGGATGGGGCAGCCACAGCTTCTCTGCCCAACCTGTGCCAGGGCCTCTCCACCCTCACTGCCAAGAATTTCTTCCTAATAGTGAATCTAAACATCCTTCTTCCAGTTTAAATGACCCACCTTTCTAAGTACCACTGGAAAATTAAATTTAGGGACTATTTATTTTCAGATCGCACATCTAAATCAAAGCAGATTCACAGACAGGCAACACAATGTCACAAGAGCTCACATGGAAAAATGAGATCCTGTTGCTACACTCACTTCCAGTCTCGCTGGGTATTTAACAGAGCAATGAAAAGCCAAGATCAGACTTCAGTTGTGCATAAAGAAATATTTGTTTGATATGTTTTGCCAATACACATTACTTTTAGTGACTGAAGCTTGTATGTCATCTCCTGACCTCTCCCCTCCACAAAGCCTGCAGAGCACCAAACATCATCGCTCCAATTATCACCACCACCAATGCCCTGCGCAAGGATGCTCTGCCACACATACAGCAGAAGGATGGAAAACACTCCTCACCATGAGTGACAGTAAGAAAATGCCACCAAGTTACCACATTTTTCTTCTCCAAAACAGTACTCCTAACAGCAATGGTTGCTACTCATCACTGCCAAAGAGCCTCCTCTTGGGTAGGAACCAGTTGGGGCACCTTTCACTGGACATGAGATGAAGATGATGAGGGGTCCTTTTCACACTGACTGTGTCACCAGCAGAGCATGACCAGAGCCAAGGAAGGAGAAGATATTCGCAGTGGACTTCCCTTGTGTCCCCTATGGAAATATTTTTCTGCTCTCTACAGGAAGCATAAAGAATTACATATTTATTTCACAGAATTACAGACTTTGAGAATGGTTTGGGTTGGAAGGGAACTTTAACGCCATCTAGTTCCAATCCCTGCTATGGGCAGGGATACCTTCCACTAGACCAGGCTGCACCAATCCCTCTCCAGCCTGGCCCTAAACACTCCCAGGAAGTATCTAACACCTCCCTGGGCAACCTGTGCCAGTCTTTCACCACCCCCACCACAAAAACTTTCTTCCTTATATATATATATATTTTACTTTAAACCTTTTACTCCTCATCTTAGGTAAAAAAAGAAACATAAACTCCTTTAATAACTGTTGTTACAGAACATTACACCTTCTGAAGCCTCTGCATGTAATTGAATGAATTCTTAGCTGTTGCCTCAATGAGAGGTAGTTAATTACAACCCATAGGCTGGCACAGGCAAGGCTGAGACACCAATGAGCTCGGCTGAGTACAGGGCTGTGACTGCAGCTACAGCCCTGCAGAACAGTGAAGGGACTAACCCAGGTGATGGCAAAGTGAGGACAACCACAGGAGAGAAACCACAAACTCCTGCACTGCTGATCACCTTTCTCCTGGAATTGCTTCATTTTCCCTTTCCCATTTTTATTGGTTACTAAAATCCAGCATCACAATATGTATTATTGTATTAATATAAGAGTGTTATATTTGCATTTATACAATTCAATTGTTACTTTTACCTAGTGCATGTCTCCTGGCTGGGTAGGTAAAACCTTGTCATCTGAACATTTTGGTTTATTCTCAAAACTATTTTGGATACCCAAAACACTGTCCAGACCTCTGCAGAAGACTGACCTGCATAACAGTATTATAGAACAGCTCATCAGAAGCAGCTATGGCAACTCCAGAATAAGGTGATTTCACTCCAGTATAACTGTTGAGCTTTGTTAAGAAAGCAGTGATTCCAGAATGAAGTGACTGAACCCAGAATGCAGCTTCCAGAAGGTAACTGGAATAGTTTTGAGGGGTGGAGGGGACAGACATTAAGCCTCTGTGTAAACATTAGTCTCCATGTAGACAGCAGCTTGGGAATAGGAGTGTCCTGTGCTAGCCCACCCTTCATCCTCATCTTGGCCAATGCACCTCATTCCTGAACTGCAGAATCACTGTTACTCAAGTCACTCACCCAAGAACCACCCTCCCAAGCTACCTTGGCTTCTTGTGCAATACTCTGATGCATTCCTGCCTGCATCCTGGGATGAAATGTCCTGGACTTCAATAAAAAAAACAAAGCCTTCCATATGAACAGGATCAATCTTTTCCAGAGAGCTATGACCAAATTACAAGTAGAACATAAAGGAGATAGTAAAAATATACAATAGATTGGATTTAAAAACTACAGCTGCCACCATAATCCTGAAGCCAGTGAAACCTTCGGCAGTGCTTCTGAGACTCCTACATGTAAGGTTTTCCTGCATTATACCTGCATTTATACAATTCAGTATCACTACATATTATCCCAAAATAGTCTATTTTCAGCCAGTCATTTATTCTGTACGAAAGTGTTCCAGAAAGGTGAGGCTCTGGTACAGGTTGCCCCGAGAAGCTGTGGATGCTCCATCCCTGGAAGTGTCCAAGGCCAGGTTGGAGCAGAATGAGCTTTAAGGTCCTTTCCAACCCAAACCACTGGTTTGGTTCTAAACTCAAATCATGGTTCTAAGCTGTTTGGAGCTTCCCTGGATGATAGCAAAGGTCTCTGAGGAATCATGGTAAGTTCATTCATTTTTCAACATACAAAGCAAACTTGGATTTGGTGTTAGAGCCACTTTGGCCTTGATCATCAACAGTGTCTCTCTGACAGACATGAAGGATCTCCATGCATGCACAGCCACCAGGCATCTTCTGGCTCCTGGTTCCAGAATGGGAAAGACCAGTGTTCTGAGATCCTCAGAAGCATAGATTATGTGCTACTTTAAAACTGAAAATCATAATTATACTATTAAACCACAATTTTTTAAGTTTGAGGAATACTAAATTTGCAGTATCTTTAAATTGCTGTAGGCACAGCTTTGAATTTATCTGATTTTTACAAGCCTCAGTTATACCAGCAATGAGGCCAAGTTGCCCACTTATCCTCCCCTGCAGGATGCAGACTGTGAGCAGGATCCCTGGCTGGCATCAGGTATGGGCTGATCCAACCATGCCCCAGAGAGCAGCAGATGAGACTTACAAGGCACTTTCACAGGTTGTGGACAAGCTGTTTTCAGACACTTTTTGTTTATAGATGAAGGATCCCAAATTACCACTAAGTTAAATGAGCTAAGAGAACTCTAAGTATTTTCACAGTCATTTGCTCATGTTGAAAAGGACAAAAAAATTCTGACATATTAGATTGCAAAAATTCTGTTTACAGGATCTCCGTGAAGCAATGAAATTAAGTGAGGCTGTATTACTTGCTACTGCTATCAATTAGTGCAGCAACCACTTCCAGACATAATAATTGCCATATGTACACTGTGCTTTACCTCTGGGCTTATTAATTTCAAACATGGGAGGTTACAACTACTGATTGCATTAAAACACACTGATGTGTTACAATAGAAATGCTCCTGCTGCAACACATCCTTTCACAAACTGAAATGATTCAAGTGATACAGGAATAGTCACCTGCACCCACCAGTGGACAACTTGTAAATGGCTATTTGTTCTTCCCCTTTTAAACAAAGTATGGCAAAAGTGAGCTCAGCTGCTCAGGGAGAAAATCAAGGGATCTCTGGAGACAGATGTTGACCACTGGAGAAATGAAAAAGCCCTAGGAGAACTTCCTATCAATACAAATAAATTAATAAAAATAAAATGGCTCTTTATTTCTCACTGCAATCTGCCCCATTGAGAATTTGCTCACGTTTAGGCCTATTAGGAAAAATTTCTTAACCAAGGGGGTGGTCAGACACTGGCACAGCTGCCCACATGTGTGGTGGAATCCCCATCCCTGAAAGGATTTAAAAGCCATGTGTATGTGGCACTTGGGGACATGGGTTAGCGGTGGCTTTGAGGAACAGTTGGACTTGATGGTCTCAGAGAGATTTCCAACCTAAATGATTCTATGATTGCCAAGTAGCTCTGCCCTACAAACTTCAGAGCAGCCTGAAGTTCATAGAGTCTAAAAAAATATGCATCTGGATTTTAAAAGAGTACTTGGTTTTTTAAGTTTGCTGAAAACTCAATCTATGAGAGATGATGACAACCAAATAGCACCTAAAAAGAGTGGCACCTGCCTTGCCATTAGACAACTGGGTTTCTAACTACGAGCAAATCCAGCAATACACTCAGAAACAACTGCACTCGGGTTTTTGTTGTCATATTATCTGCAAAATTAGAGATACATTTCTAATAAATTCTGGTTAAGCCCCCATAAATTACACACAACCTGCTTTAAAGCCTCCCTGTAAACAACAAAGCACTGTTTACATTTTTAATAAATCTTAATTTTTACTCCTCTATTTTATAAGACATTTTTC
Organism: Serilophus lunatus; assembly: GCA_013399895.1. NCBI lineage: Eukaryota > Metazoa > Chordata > Aves > Passeriformes > Eurylaimidae > Serilophus > Serilophus lunatus. The sequence goes on along the minus strand of VXBA01001792.1, from coordinate 198,134 downwards.
AAGCAAGAATATGCCAAATTCAGTAGGCAAATCTCTCATTAGCATAATTCAACTGCCTTGAAATTATTCAGTTGTCCTAAAATAATATTTACAAAAACAGTGGCAACAGTGATGCAAAGGAATAAATATAACAGGCAAAACTATGCATTAGTAGTATATTCACATAGAGTGAAAGTGTCTCAGCAATTTCCATGAACCTTTCAAAGTGGGAAGGTACCTATCTTTTTTAATTTTTTTCTTTTTTGTTTTTTTTTTCAGTGAAAGCCTTAAAAACAAAGCACAAAGAGTTAATACATCCTTCCACTTGTGAGAGCAGGAACGGGCCCGATTTCGTCAGTGAGGTTTGGCAACACGCGGAATCCTGTAACCAATTCCATTTCCTGATAAATGAACGGTCCACAGGGGAAAGTCAGCCAGAGGCTTTGGGAACTGCCGAGTGCTCAGACATGACCGAGAGGCTCCTGGAAGGAGCCAGACTGTCTCTTTGCTTATCGCCGCCCAGCCCATCGGCACCAGCGGAACGCCGGCGCTGCCAGGCTCCATCCTGAGCTGGAGCTGCCATCAGCACCTGGGATCCCCCCAAAAACAAACCAGCTCCAAGCAGATGCCCTGCACTAGACTTTAAGAGCTGGGCTGAGAACACGTGGTTGTGTAAAACAGGCGTTGGGATGGGACTTGTGACGCTCTGCATTGTTTATGTGTTTTAGAGCCAAGCGCTAGGAGTGACTGGAGTTTAGAATCTTCCTCTCCGCCCTTCCAACAGGAAAAAGCCAAATACAGAATGATAAATCATTCATTATTGGAGAGATTCTAGCATTAGTGAGGCTTTGAAGGAGGGGTTTTCAATTGGAGCTATAGGGTGCATTGTGTTGAGAGCTGAATGTCACTCTTGAGTTTTAAACTGTGCTTGGTTTTAAATTATAAATGGATTTTTTGCAAAGCTGTCCTTATAAAGGTGACTGATAGCCTTACTGAATGTTAATAGTAAATACCATCTCTAATTTCAAAATGACAAATGTGCCTCGGCCCAAGCTCAGCCCTGAGTTTCTCAGCTATTTAAATATCAACTTTTCAGACAGAGTTTGCTTTTATGTTATTACAAATGAATTCACAACTCCAACACTTTTACAGGAAATTCAAGTAGTTTGAGACAAACAGATTTGAACTTTCAAAAGTCTAAAATTTGAGCTTGTAAAAAAGAATAAAATATTGCCAGTCTGATGACCCCTGAAGGGAAGTTAAAAGGAAAAGAAAAAAATAGCACTCAAATAATAACTTCAGGCCCTTCATTACCAAAATCCTGGGTAACTTTTCAAGTGGCTTGCAGGCTTATAATAGCAACAACGTCTGCAATTGATTAGCTCCCCCAGCACAACCAGATGTCTTGGTGACAGGGAGAAAGTACTGTGGGTTTGGAGTTTACTGGGATGCAGAAAATCCTATCATTGAAAGACAAAACATCTAGAATGGGAAGGTGGGGAAGCGAGAGAAATATGCTTGTTCTCCAAGTGTCTGAATCTGGTTTTACTGTATTTTCTAGTTCTTTGGAAAGCTCAGGATAAGATTCTTTCTTGCTCCCAAGGAAACTGCTATCCACTTGATTCAAGGTCTGCCCTTTATCACTCCACTGCTACTCATTTATCTGCTGGGATCTTTGGTGCTTTCTACTCCAGGCTGTGACAAACACAAGCCAATCATATAAAAATATGATAGTTCTCTACATTCACGATCTGCCCAGGCTTGCAAACAAGGTACTCGGCCTTGGAGGAACATCAAAGCATGACAAACTCCCCACTCCCGCTGCTCCTTCCATGACTCTACTCACTTTAACTAATGCACACTTTAGACCTCAGATAAGAAAAGCAATGGGAATATCTGAAAGGGATACAAAAAGGATCTGTTCTTTACTGCATTTTGATATTTACAACTCCAATGCCTTTAAAGGATCCTTCATTCTTTCTGGGCTATTGCTCTGCTTCTACCAAATACTGCACTGACTCAACACACAACACTGCATAACGAGCAAGGAGCACTATAGCAGAAAAACAAGTAATCTTTCTACTCTCTTCAGGATGTGGCATTAAACTGAATGATAATACTGCAGGATATGGAGTGCCATGGACTATTTGATATAAGTAACATTATAACGCAGAGTGATAGAGTAGTTTGGGTTAGAAGGGACCTTCAAGTCCACCTTGTTCCAACTCCCCTGCCACAGGCAAGGACACCTTCCACTATCCCAGGTTGCTCCAAGCCACAACCAGCCTGGCCTTGGATGCTTCCAGGGATGGGGCAGCCACAAGGCCATCTGTGCCAGGGCTTCCCCACCCTCTCAGCCCAGAATTTCTTCCCAGTCCCTAATCTAAACCTACAAAAAATAGTCAAAGCACACTGAAGAGATTGAGACAGCTGTTTCTTATTTCAATCATAACCTGCAAGATAAATCATCAAAGAGGATAGTAAAATGTAAGCTATTCAACAGGAGAGCTCGCAGAAGCTGAATGGATGTGCTGTGGGTAACCAAGACACTCTCCCAGCTCCTCCGAGCTCATAGTTCACCTGTCAACAGGGCTCCACCTTCACTTCACCTGAGGTGGTTCAAGCTCAGGAGCTCACAGACTGAGTTTTGCTGCTCTATTGACACACACCATAGAAATAAACACAAAGACCTCAGGCTGTGAGATCCTGACCAGGCTGCTGACCGTCACATCAGCTCAGTTCTCTGAGCTGCTGCGCAATGAATGCGACGTCTTCAAAACAGCAGCCAGGGAAATAAGGGTAAGGGCAAGGAAAAGTGAAGCACAGTCCCTCTTCCCTCCTAATTAGTACGAGTCACTGTGAGCCACAGACTCACCACTACTGAACACACAAAGTCCTGGCACCTGCCTGCTGTCCTGCTCACATCGTGCCTGGTAGCACCTCACAAGTGAGAAGATGTGGCTTGACAACCTTAAGAATCTTGGAGCCAGCAGCAAAATTCTCCATGGGGAGCAGGGTTTTCCCCATGGAAATTAATGCTTCAGTGACTAGGAAGAAAACAAGGTTGAAGTCCTCTGTTTATTCTTAATCTGTGAAGAAAAGCTTTACACAGTGCTCTAAGTTGAAAGCATGATTACTATTTTCTGTTCAAAAGGATTTTTGGCTGCTTTACAGTAAGAAACTGATACTACATGAGAAACAGTTTAAAGATCAGAGATTCATGAGCTTGCTAATGCATATTTTCCTATGTTGATGCTGCAATGATGTTTATATTACTCTTCAATAGGGAGGTGTCAGAAAAGCATTAACTGTTTTTAACTGTGTCCCAGGCAGACAAGCAAAATAAAATAGCCGGGTTTTTTTTTTTTTGTTCTAGTCAACAATGCCAAAAGTTGCTGTTTATTTTTCTCCGCCCCCATGGAAGAATTTATAACCACTGAAATAAGTTCAAGTTAAAAAGCTGTTTTTAATCCTCAAATTGACTGACAGCTGCTGTGTAAAAGCAAACCTAACTTGTTTGGGTTCTCAGGAGCATTCACATTCGAAAAATTTAGTTTCCTGGAGTCATTTGAGGGGTGGGGATTTTTTTCCTTGTCCCCTTTCCCCATAATGCTAAAAAAAAAAATAAAATTAAAAAATGTGATACTGTATAATTTTCACATTTGTAAGACAACTGGGGAAAGGTGGAGAGCACATCCCCTTTTCAAACAGCCTTGAGAGCAACATGTAAATATGGTGTCGGTTACAGCATGAGTGAACTCTCTTTGGGAGTGCCAGAGAGAGGCTGTGAATGCCACAGCGCACACCACTGCTGTTGGACCTGGCAGCACTCAAACAGATAAAATACTCAGCTGTAACTCAGACCTTGTGTGCAAAAGGACTCGCCTTAGACCACACCAAAGAAACCCAAATCTTGACCTGTATGTCAGTCAAAATCCATGTAAACACTCACAGGAATAGGTAACTGTGTGAAGAGTTCTGGTTGGGTTTTTTTTCACATAAAAAGTATTAAAGCAAACTTTGAAAAATAAGTTACTCACCAACTCTACCAGCCTATGCCAACATTTGAAACGTTTTGAGTGCAGCAATATAAAGCTCCATCTATTGTAAATTTCAAGGCAAACTACATTTCAAAGGACTGAAACATGATTTATTTCTCCTTCCCCAAAGCATTTAAGTTAACTGATTTCTTCCACCTTACCTGAAGGATGCTTCTGAAAATGAAGTGCTGTTAGTATTCAGTCCAACTCATCAGCTGTATTTGCATTACATGTAGCTACAAACAAGGCTCTCTAATGATGGAATAACAGGAGTCACCACATTTAAAAGATTTTCGACTATAAGCGTTCAAAACCCTTGTAGATGTGGCACTTGGGGACATGGGTTAGTGGTGGCCTTTGCACTGCTGAGGGAGCAGTTGGACTTGATTATTTTAGAGGGTTTTTCCAACATAAATGATTCTGTGACTCTATGATTTTAAATCCACAGATGTTAAAGTTGATTCACTTTGGCTCTTGGCTTTTTCAGTGCTAAAATAAAGGCAACCAAATATATAAGCGAAGTTTTTTGTCATCACACTGCATATTTTAAACAATTACTCAAGTCTACTTTCTACTAAGGGCACATTCCTCTGGATTATCATATCAATGCTTAAGAGTGAGGGTGTTTCTCAGCTGAACTAAAACCCCAAAGCTTTCTTTCTCTTCTGGGATAATGCATTTATTTTTCTTTCTGCAAGTTTTTAAAATACACAGTCAAGAGTTCCCATACAATGCATTATGTCAGCAAGTATCTAACTTCAAGCACTATAATAATCATAGTTTTTCCATAATATTTTTCATGTACTTTAGATCTTGCCTACACACAAGTTTGCACCATTTAATTAAAAAGATTTAAATGATATAAAGTCCTGCTTGGATATACTTATTTTAAAGTGGTGTCATTCAGTTTAGTTTCAACTCATTCTCAACAATTTAAGTATTCAGGCTTACATTAATAGAAAAGCACCTGCATAAGGATTTGCCCTGGCTCAGACAGACAGACAGGTTTATAGCCCCATTGTAAGATTAGACAGAGTCAGCTTAGTGCAGACATGTCTTTGACTGCTCACAGTTTCATGATGATAAGTTGTTTTCTGACCACAAAGCCCATCAAAACTTTCAAGATAACTTTTTTTTCCTGGAATTTTGATTACCCAAAATAATATTTCTCAAGGGACAGGGAGTATATTCTTCTCTACTCAAGGTCTCTGAGAAACTGACCTCTAAAACAAATGCCTTCAAAAGAGACATGAGTTATTGTCCATCACTTACAGGTCAGCTCACGGAAGCAGGGAAGTCTGACATCTTAATTGAGAGTATAAATTGTCAGAAGGAAATATACAATCCATAAATATTCTTATTCTTAGCATATGGTTGGAGTTTCGGAAAGACCCAGAAAGCACTTTGTTTAAACACTTCTTACACTTCTCTCACTAATCTGATCCTCTTCAGGTTAAGGGTTAACAGCAGTTGTGGGTCAGCAAAAGGAAGTCTCTGTTAGAGACGCCTGCCTAGCGTCAGACCTAAGGATGTATTAGACACAATCAGCTTCCACTATAATAAGATCTTTGACCTTTCAGCCAGGGGGAAAAAGAAAAAAACAAAAACCAGATAAATATAGCTGTATGAATTCATTTTTTAAGGAAGTTTTCTGTCTCTCTTGCTTAGTGCTGTGCCCTAGAGCTCTGCAAAACAGTTGCTGGTATCTGTAACTCTTCTGTCCATACCTCTTGACAGTGTCACACAGAGTTAATTTTTACACTATTCCACTGCAGTGAGGTACTGCTACAACAGTAAAACAAACACAGAAAGCTTTTAGTGCAATTACAGATTTGCCCCCAGCTTTAATTTAGATCATTAAAGACCACTGTTCTGGATCCTGAATCCAGCATTCTGCCATGGCCAAACAACAACCACTCAGGACTAAGGACAGCAGGGCTCCAAAAAAAATCCTACATCATCAGTAGTAATTCTAATAGAAGGTGGGGTAATGGGTGGTCTCTTGGATCAACAGGATGCATATATATGAAACTTTAACAATTCCCTTGGCAATTTGGGAAGCTGTGTGAGTGCTGCCCATGTCTTGCCCCTCTACATGGTGTGATGGCACAACTGACTGTCAAAAGGATGTTGTCTCTTCTCTCTTGGAGGAACAGCTGCAGAAGCAGGAAAACCATTTCAGAGACAGCTCAGTACCCAAACCAAAGAATGATTAGGCTCGTTTGGTATTGGTGACTTCACATGCACTTTCTTTTATGGCTACTCCCATCTCCAGATTTTCCATGAGTACAAGTCTGATAAAGACCAGCTGAGGGAGCTGGAGGGGCTCATCCTGAAGAAAAGAAGGCTCAGTAGAGATCTTCTGGCTCTTTGCAACTCCCTTACAGAAGGGTAGAGATGGGGAGGGGTTTGGGCTTTGCTCACAGGGAACAAGGAATAGGATGACAGGGGGAGGTTGAGGTTGGGTATTAGGAAAAATTTCTCCAGGGAAGGGCTGTCCAGCCCTGGCACAGCTGCCCAGGGCAGTGCTGGAGTCCTCATCCCTGGAGGGATTTAAAAGCTGTGTGGATGTGGCACCTGGGGACATGGGTCAGTGGTGGCCTTGGCAGTGCTGGTGTTAGAATGGATGGTCTTTGAGGCCTTTTCCAACCTAAATGATATTCCATGAAAATACCTATGCTTGACATCTCCTTTTGAATTCAATGTCACCTCAGTCAACAACCATGTTATTTTTGTAACATCTTTTGTACCTGAACTTCTGGTGCCAGTGGTACTTCTCCAAGGGGATATGCCAGGGACACAAAGCTGCTCTGGTCCAGTTCCCAGGGAGCATCTGCCATAACTGTGATGACAACTTAGGTTTGTCCTATGCTCTGGTGCCTCAATTATTAGGAGCTTTCTTCAGTGAAACAAATAGGAGCTGATGGAGTTAGAAGTACATTGTTAATAGCAGGGGAAATCTATGGGAAGTGCTTTTAACACCTAAAGCGAAACTTGTTCTGTCAAGAGACTGAAGGCTTTTACCTCTGCTCCTTTTGCATATTCTGTGAAACTTTAATGCCCATTGAACTCAAATGCACTTTAATAAATATTGAATTTTGTACCATACCAAAGAGGCGCAAGTTGATGGCATAGTGGCACGTCTGTATAGCACACGAAGAACATCTGACAGAGTGCACATCGATGACAAAATACTCACTGACATGGGCAGAAAAAGAATAGCAGAGAAATACAAGCAGCTTAGAAAATGCTCATGAAAACCAAATCTCTACCTTAAGTGGCTTAGCTAATGGGAACTTTTCTTTTATAAAGCATTAAATGTGGCCTCCCAAGTGTGATCATTCCATGAACCCAAATGTCAGCTTCCAGTCACTAGCTGGCATTTGAAACAAGTTTTCCCATTTATTGCAAAAGAGTGATTATCTGCTGGCTAACTCTCCTTGAAATCCTGAGATAACTCACAGGCTCCAGACACAGACCCACTTCTCTCACGCTCCTAATCCTGAAAGTACAGATAGTTCACCAAAAGGAAAAAAAAGGCAGCCTGAGAACTTTAAACAAAAAAAAGAAAAATAAAAGAAAAAATAGAATGAACGAGGCCAATTTTCACCTATCACTATGATCTCTAAATTGCCTTTAATAAGCTCCTGCAATATACCAGGGAGCCTGGATAGTGGGCTGCTCGTCTGCGAAGGAGACAGCTCTATCTCCACGCCGTGGCTTCTGCCTCCATCCCAGGCATATTAACTTCATTTATCTCCTCCCACAGACTGAGGGAGAAATAACCAGCTCTGGATTTCAGCACCTGCCCTTTATCTCTCTGTTTGTGCAGAAGTCTTCTAAAGGCTAATTACTCAGCTTGGACTTTCCCTGCCTTCCACAATGCATGGCTAAAAGCATACGCTTAAAATAATGTTAATTATATTGTTTGTCTCCAGTCAGACTGCTCCAGGACTGGAAGGAAAATCTGAGTTAGATCTCCCATTTCCCAACAGTTATTTGCTACAAAAATGCAGGATACCTTTCCTAATACAGACACACAAACATACATATATTTATCCATGACCTACTGCTACAACACATGCTCACTTTGCATCCCCTGTTGCTTCCCACAGTGAAAGGGAGCAGGAGCACCAAGGTGTGCTACAAAACTGATAAGCTACATTATGCAGATCAGGATCTAAGTGCTGTTATTTTTAGTTGACATTGATTCATGTTTGAACTATGGGCTAAGCAACAGACTCAGGACCTGAGTACATGTAACGCCTCTTAAATGCTCACTTCCTCAACAAAGGCCAAGATAAGCAACTAGAAAACACAGACTTGAAAACATCCGTGCATACATCAGGTACTTTACGTAAGAAAAAAAAAGCCTCATCATTGTCTGAGCTGGCAGGGAAGCCAGTGAGTGAAAGCTCTGCTTCAGTCCTCATCTTTCCAACCCATATCCAAGTTCCAAATGCCTCCTCCAGAGTGCTACAGCTGAAGATGGTTATTTCTAGGAGGTAGGAATAGTATCTCCGCAGGGACTCTTGTACTTTAGAGCACTTCAGTATGCTGTGGCAAAAGACAAGGATGGCTTGAAAATTAATTAGCAATTAACTGCAAAGCTGGTCTATAAATTCTCAGGATTGAACTCCACTGCTTTGCACACTGTAATTATGTGCAGGTTGTGTCAACACAGACATAACAGATTCGTAATTCCTCCAGACATGGTCCAAGCTGGCTGGGCACAAGCTCACTCCTATTCTGTTTGCACCTCACATCCTGAGGTCAGCTTTGGGCCCCTCAGACAAGAGAGATATTGAGGGGCTAGAGTGTGTCCAGGGAAGGGAACGGAGCTGGGGAAGGGGCTGGAGCACCAGAGGAGGCTGAAGGAGCTGGGGGAACTCATCCTGGACAAAAGGAAGCTCAGCAGGACCTTCTGGTGCTTTGCAACTCCCTGAAAGGTGCCATCAAAGCAAGTGTGGGTAGGGCTGATCCCACCCATCCAGACTTGTCCAGAGAGTGGCATTAAAGACATATGGATTAAAGCTTTCTCCTTTATTCCTCAGAGTTGCCAGAGTTGTTGTGTAACTGTATCTTCCCTGTGATCTCAATATGAGTTTGTTGAGCTTTAGAACAGCTTCCCCTGAAAACATCAGAGACTGAAGTGCAAAGACCTGAAGAACTGTGAGACTCCTGAGAGAGAGGTACAAGGACAGAGGGCACCAAGGCTCACAGGGCCATTCCTACAGGAGGGAAACACATGCCTCTCATTGTCACTGTCTGTGCAAAGGAAGGATGTTATTTGCATGTAAAAATTAATGCATGACTATATATATACACACACACACACACACACATATATGTATGTTACCAAAGTCAATGTCACCAACTTCTCTCCATGCAGGAGTTACCTGCTCTGGCCAAACTGCCGCTCAGCCAAAGTATAAAAAAACCCAAACAATCAAAAACCCACTAAGTTTTTTGGGCAGTGTGTCAGGCTGTGTTCATTTGGTAACTCTGTCTCCAGACCCATATACTCCAAAGGAAAGGGAAGTTTTCCAAGCATCCTTAAAACTGAAAGCACTTGCCTGTTTGGTGAGGACTTACAGAGCTTGGTGCTGTTGGTTTGTTGCTTTACGTGTCAATATACATACACCATTTTGAATACTGTATATCATTAATCCAGAAAATTTAAACTTGGTGGGAAAGTTGACGGGATTTCACTGCAGAATCAGCATTGTTGTAAATTGTGGCTAATTGTAACTGATAAAACCTTCATTTTAATTATTTGGTGACGGCTCTATGTCAAGAAGGAATCACTGCAACCTCAACTGAAGAGCTCTGTAATTATCTGCATATGAGAATAAGTTGTCATAGAAAAAGCCAAAGTTTCAGCATTCCTCTGTATTCACAGCATCACAGTGTAGTAAGGACACAATCTGAAGGGCTGGGTTTGGATTCTCTGGTGTTACTTAGGCTATTCCTGTACTGCGGCTCAGGACTTGGACTCTAGTCCAATCTCTTCCAAAGTAATTCAGCCTGAGTGACAAAATACATGCCATCTCAGGGACACAGGGAACTGCAGGAAAGACATCAGTACATGCAGTCAGCTAGACAATTCCCACTGGGTGTTTTAAAATTACCAGGGTATAAATAAATTACCAGCCGTCGCCAATGGCTGTGTGGACTCAGTGCCTTATCAGATGATATTTTCCTAAGTTTACCACAAAGAAATGCGTCTTGAGAAGACACTCTCACTCTCTTATCACAGAGGAGGAACAAAAATAGTTCTGTAGAGAGCAGACCGTATTTAAAACACACTTGACATAATAGAGAAGCAAAAGTCATTGTGTTTAAAAAACACACATAACTCCCATTTACTTACTTACCTACTTCCACAGATTTCCTCATTGCAGTATTTAAACATCGCATAGCCATTAATGGATTTTAGCCTCACAAACCCTGTCAAGTTGGCAAATCTCTCAAGAGATGTGAGAAATTCTCAGAAGAGAATGGAGGGGACTTCTCAGGATTATACAGGAAGTTCATCATCATGTTGAACAGACTTATAGGTCCTGAACAGACTTTCACTAGGTTGAGTAATTCTTAAGTACAGTCCCAGAAATTTATAGCATTTTATACAAACCCAGAGGGAGGTACAGAACACTAGAAAAAGAAGAATAAATTAACAACAAAAAAGAACTTTATCATTTGGTTTCAGCATTAACTAAATAACAGATGGAGAGGTGAGACTGCTTCTTCAGTACAGGATAAAGAAAACCTCAGCATCAGCAAATTTTAATTCCTCCACATGCTTCAATTTAATAACTAATCATGAAAACTCACCCAAACATTTAGCAGAAATTAGGAATTTAAATTAAAACATACACATATGGCATCTGACAGGGTATCAGTATTGATAGGAGAAACAATGCTTTGACGTTATGGGTATAAAGGACATATATGTGTAATTGATTGGAACAGAGCACTTTAATTGGTGAGGTCTTGAGCACTTACTCTTAGCCTGTCTTTGGGCAAAGCAACAGCTCCCTGCTTGATGATTTCCAGAACTCGCTCCACTGACAGCTCAGCTCCAGCTTGCTCTAATCGGGAGCTGAAAAAGCTGATCACCTGGAATGAAACATCAGAGCACACAAATAAATAGAAAAGAAGAGATCTTTGCATCATTTCACACACCAAGCTGTCATCTTCCTTCTCAGCATCAATGTATCTGTACTTCTTGCTTGCTACTGCTTGTGTCACAGCCAGGGAGACTTTGTTAGTGTCAGATTAGCAAAATTCTCAGCATCTTCCTGCAGTCATTTTTAACAGACAGATGATTTTACAATTTAACACACAGAGATGAATTAATAAATTTACATTCTCAAGCAGTGTGCACTGACATATTCCTATATGTCTATCTGTCAATTCTGCATATCAGAATTTTTGAGGTCTTCCAGTCTTTTTATAATCTGAGCTAGAAGTTTACTTTGATTGTCAAGCATTAAAGTAAAATCATTATGGTTTCCATGTCTCCTGGACAAAAGGCTTTATGACAACCATTACGCATCTCAGTACGAGAGCCTACATGATTTCCTGGGGATTTTGTAGGACTCAAAGCCACAGTAAGCAGATGGGGAGAAAAAAGTCCACAAAGTTCCTCTTCTCTGCAGATAAACCACCTGAAGTGCCCCATGAGCTTTCCCCATCATGGACTCCAGACCCAAGGACCTGCACATTCCCCCTCAATGCTCCCAACCCCCCAGACATCTCCCTGGTGAGGCCAAGATGATTTCCCCCGTATTTCCCTCCCCATTCCCTTTTCTGTGACCCAGCTGGTCCTTGTTAACTAGAACTCAGCTAGGTCAGGCTTTAACTTTTATCCCTCTCCAAGCTCAGTAGGTCACACCAGAAGCAGACATCCCACCGGCAGTTCTCCATGTGGGACACCAGAAAACCTCCATTTCTGTAGCTGCTTTCATCCAAAAAGAACACACTTTGCAAATCCCAACCCTTATCCCAGAGAAACTCCACAGTCACGCAGGGGACCCAGAACTCAAAACAACGCAAAAAAGGGTCTGGGGAAAAATTTCAACACCTACTTGGACTTCTTTGGAAGTACCACAAGACCCACTCGTTAGAGTCTGTCTACACCTGAGCACCTTGCTACCCCTGAGCAAGCCCAGCTTTTGTTCACAGTGAAGTTGCTGGGTTTGGGTTCCCCAAAACTCCATCGGTTTTGGACATATTCTGTTTAAAAAATACTGATGTCCACTTCCATCTGAATCACAGCCCCAGCCTATCGAGTAATCTTTGTTAATTCTCCCAAGAAGAAGGGGGGAAAAGTGTATTATACTACAAAATCTCTGCTGAGCTCTCTTTGTTCTGTAGCGAGACACAGCTGGAGCCAGAAACCATTACCCTAATTATGCCTCCCAGCTCAGCTGCTCTTCATAAAACAAAGACAGCTGATGGCTCGATTACTGTGAGATTCAAATTTGTTGTTCCTTTTTGTGACCCCCAGAAGCCCAGCCCTTGTTTTGAGCTGGGAGACATGTTGGGATCTCTAGAAACTCTTGCACCAATTGACTGTGGGAGAGAGAATGAGAGAGAGAGGCAGATTAAAGTTGCTGGAAGTTGCTTTTTGAAACTGTTATGGGGTTTTGGTGTTGTTTTTTTTTCTGTTTTGTTTTAAACAACAGAAGTAGGGAAAATCAGTTAAGAGAAAAGTCAGGTTTAACCTTCTGTGCTGTCCCAAGGATTATCGCCATACCTAAACAGAAAGAGGGAATTTCACTGCCCCTGGCAGATGCTCCAGGTAGGATTTTACATTCTTACAGATAAGGACCATCGGATTGCTGTGATCTCTGATCCTTGAAAAAAACCCCAAGAGTAGGAAGATGTGCTGAGTTCGTAAGAAAAGAAGCTGGAGAGAGGCACCAGAAATAACAGAGGAAGACGGCAAGAAAGAGCTTGTGCAAAGAGCGTGAGGACCTTGGAGTGAGGCTGACATGGTTTTGGCACAGAGTTTGGGACAAATTGCTGGTGGAGAATACACAGCTCACAGAGGAACGAGTAAGTTGCCCGCAAACTTCGAGAGAAAAAAACATCTTCCTGCATTTCAACACTCCTCTGTTGTCAGCAATCACTGCTGAAACCCATCCTTGCCCAGGGCAGGCTCCTGCAAAGAATCCATCCCACTGGCACTGCCTTGTTAGCTCAAGTTCTGCTAAACCACAACAAAAGCAAAATTTAATATTTAGCTTTTAATCGAAAGGATAAAATACTATCATAACCTGAATGAAGCTCACAGACACTACCTAAATTCTGACGTTTCCTATTTTGGAAAGTCAAACCCTTCAATCTTAACATGTTTTTAAAAGACTTATGTTTTTGTGGTGAAGGTACTAATCTCAGCTGGGTTATATTTCACAAAGAACAAAAGCAAGACAGGCTTCCAGTATTTTCAGACTACGTCAGCATTTCACAGAACTTTGAATGGCTATTTATGATATGCAGTTGATGACTAAAATTAAAAATACCGACTTTAATAATAGTACTTATCTGTAGGTGTTATTTGCCTAACTACTTCAAACAATACAGAATTGGAGTAATTCTCTTTTGGACCCTGAAGCCACAATACCCCAATGAGATAGTCAGGCACCCAGTGAGCAACTCCAATGAAATAATAAAAAAGAAAAAGAAAAATTTATCAAAAAAAGAAGATGAGTCATACAGGGAATATCCTAAAAGAGGCATTTGCTTATTAGCACTGAATCAGGAATACAAGCAAAAACCATCCAACATTAATTACATCCCTACTGCCCAAACCTCCTTCTTTAGCAGAGGGTCTAACACTTCACCTACTAATTTGGCCAAATATAAAAATATAAAAGCTTAAAATTTAAGGAAGAGTAGCTTTTTCCTTTGAAGGAGCTTTAATTATCTTCCATTATTAAGTAACAGCTACATTTAAAGTAATAATGAAAATTAACATATTTCAACTTCTTGTCCAATTAAAAAGAAAATGAACCAGAAAAAATAAATGGGATGAATAAGATTAAATGAGTTTCAGGTTTTAGTACATGTTTTAAAACACAATGCTGAGCACATGACTGTAATGTATAGAAAAAAACCCCAGATCTGAGGGCAAAAAATAAGGCTGAGAAATCGTGTTTTTTTGATATTTTGAAAATTAATTTTCTTATTAATTATCTATGCAAGTGGTCTAAGAAAATAGAAAGCGAATGGAAAGACTGCTTTGGAAAAAGAAGAAACTCCACAAGTTGCTGTGAATCACTCGTATCCAAGTCCTGCTCTGAGTGCTGAAAGGCCTCTCCATGCAAGGAACAAAACCTGTTCTGAAGAGCTTTCCCTCCAGTCTGGCTTCCATATTAATAGAGATTAAAAGGCACGTCTAATCCTGGATTAGACAATCCCTCATCAGGAATATCTGATCACTGTCCAGACAAAACAATGTACTGAAAACGACTGGCGGAGTGCAGAGTCTGATCCTGGCCGTGCAAGGTACCCAGATGTGGTGTGAAGGGCACGAGGGATGAGGCTTGGTCACCACAAGCTCAGGCCTTCCCAGGCTTTGTATTAAAATAGCATCACTATTGAGAAACAAAAGCTGTTTTCTGTAGTGATTTCAAAGTTGGTTTTGATCACAAACTCACGGAATAGTTTTGGTTGGAAGGGACCTTAAAGACTTCCCAGTTGCAAACCCCTACCATAGGCAGGGACACTTTCCACCAGGCCAGGAAACCTGAGTTTGGACACTTCCAGGGATGGGGCAGCCACAGCTTTTCTGGGCAACCTGTGCCAGGGCCTCCCCACCCTCACAGCCAGTTTTCCTTGAGAAACTCACCTTTAGTCTTTCTGCTTTCTTAATAAGGTACTGACAGATATTAAAAGCTACAAGAAAGCTACAATGATTTACAGGCAATATTTCAGGGCTTGGAGATTTTTGTTTTAAGATTATTGAAGTGTTAGTCTCTATTCTTTCACCCAACTATTATTTTCAATTATGCTGCAAGACTGAAATAAACAAGTATTTCTCTTTACTACAGCATGCACCAAGTAGCAGAGGTATCAAGGACAAGATGTTTTCTCCATCTGGATTCTGCCAGCGGGTGCTGAAGTGCCATGAAGCCCATGGCAGCTCAGGCAAGTGACACTGCCTAACAAACTCCACAGCTCCTCTCTTTCTCCTCCAGCTAAAAACAACAGCACAATGCACTCCTGCCTCTTCTGCCTGCAACTGTAAAGGTCAACTCTGCAAGAGAGAAGAAAATATCACTCGGCACAAAATGAAAATGTTTTGAACGTGGTTTTGGTTTTGTTTTTTCTTTCCCCTTCAGAAAGCAATTGAAAGAGAGACACATTTTGACACCGGGTACTTTATTTACAGCATGCTCACCACTGGGAGAGTGATCTGGTGTACTGATGGCACATTGAAAGGAGAAGGAAAGAAGAAAACAAACCTCGTATTGCAGAGTACCTCAGGATTAGCACTTGAGCTAAGTAGCTTCCATAGGAAAACAAATCACAGCTACATTCAGTAGTCAACAGTCATATCTGGAGGGAAAGGGAGGCAAAGCCAACAGCTTCAGGTAATTCAATAGCAGGAGAAACACAAGAGGTTGATCTGCGAACTTGAAGTACCAAAGTTTTTCAGATTCACCTTGAAGTGAGGCACATGTTCAAAGACACATGAACTTTTCAAAGTGCTCTGCTCTTCTCTACTCACTCCTAGCAAAGAAAGTGGGTAGGAGTAGGGAGGGGGGAAAAAAAAACCCAGACAAAAAAAACCCAAATAAAAAAGCTCCTTAGAATATTTAACCAGGCTCTGGCAATCAGCAGTATCAAAGTTTTCCTATAAGCATTTTAAGGAAAACTGTGAAAAGTTAGTTCTCAGGTCCTTGGCAGAGCCAAGTCAACTCAACGGATTTTAAAATCTAGCACGGAAATACCTTTGGAGAATTAAATTCCTAGTAGGAAATTTCACCAATCAAGTCCTTTGCATCACTAGGCCATTGCTCCTGACCTCCTGATTTCTATCAGACTATTTTGCAAACAAAATTCCAGCAGCTCCTAGTCTAGCCTGTTCAACCACACAGTATATCTGTCCCTCGCTCATAGGAAGTATGACAGCAATGGAAGCCAAGGAGTTCTCACTGTGTCCGTGAACCAAACGCATCCTTAGGAACAACGAGCAAAGATTCTCCACCAAATTCCTGACACATCTGAGGCTGCTGACCAAGTTACAGACCACCTCTGAAGAGGAGTCATATAGGCAGTTCCCAGCTGAAATACTTCTGCACAAGGCCAGAGGAGGAACCGTAACATTCCTCTTTGTTCACCATCCAGAAGAAGAATACACCATCTACTTAAGCAAGATGCACAACATCTTATTAAGATGGTTTGTAAAATGAAAAATAAATTAATAGGAAACAGAAGGTATTTTGATTTCAGTTTCTTCTGTACAGCATTAATGGTTCCCATATGTTCCCAATCAGTTGGCAATGGTGATTTTTAGATTACTTAAAAACCCAAAGGCAAGTAAGTAGTTTATATACTGATGAAAAAGTGTTCTATACACTGATGACCCTTAAACATTTACCCATTTTTGCCTCAATAATACTGCACACAGAGATTATATGTCATCTCCAGAGGAAACAGAACGGTCCAAATCATGAGGTGCAATCCAGAGTTACTATGGCCAGATCTGCACCACAGGTAACCCTGGCAATTCCGGCTCTGGTCTGAGACCTGGTGGGGCTGTAGAGCCACCCCCATATTCACCTGTGTCTCCAGATCTATTCTGGCCTGTCCTCTGTCCCAGTGTCATCCTGCCAAACCCCTGCCATCCAGAGGCCTCCAATGCTGAAGTCCCTGGAAACCTACCACAGTGCTTTGTTATTATTAACCTTGGAAAGCCTTTTCTTATGACCTGCGAACCCACAAGTATGTGAAAAAGATTATTCCATTTCCCTTCACAGCAGCATTTTATTTGAAAAATATCACATCACTTTTGCCTTCTCCTTTGGCAAATCAGCACCTTCAGAGGTCCTGTTTTCTACAGCCTTTATTTCTCCCTTAGAGAAAGACACAGAGGGGCTGGAGTGTGTCCAGGGAAGGGTCTGGAGCACCAGGAGCAGCTGAGAGAGCTGGGTGGGGCTCAGCCTGGAGAAAAGGAGACTCAGAAAAAACTTGGAATTTTTTCCACCTCCCTGACAGGAGGGGGAAGCCAGGGGGGTGGTCCTGGTGGACAGAATGAGAGGAAATGGCCTCGAATTGCACCAGCAGAGGTTCAGGTTGAGTATTTGGGAAAATTTCTTCATGGAAAGAGTTGTCCAGCCCTGGCACAGGTTCCCAGGTCAGTGCTGGAGTCCCTATCCCTGGAGGGATTTAAAAGCCATGTGGATGTGGCACCTGGGGACATGTGTCCTTGGCAGTGCTGGTGGAATGGTTGGACTTGATGATCTTGTAGGGCTTTTCCAACCTTAATGATTCTGTGATTCCAAACCCAGAGTAATCTAGTTAAGATGGCACCAGCATGAGTGGTTTAGAAGACATCTCTAGGCTATTCTCCATTTCCACACTCACACAGAACTGCAGCAGATGCCTCTTTCAAGTTGCACCATCAACTACACATTGCTACCCCTTCAGTACATTTTCCAACTAACTCTCCATCAAATTTTTAACCTTTTCACCTCTTTCATGCTTCCTTGTGGTTAATAAGAGCATTATGTGCAACAGAGTGAAAACAGTAAGTATTAAAGTCAATAAATGTCATATCTATTTTATACATTCTTGACAAGGCAAACTGGCAACTGTTTTGGTGTCCAAAACTTATTACAGACCTTATCTATTCTGCATTTTAGTCACATTCCTTCAGTTTGGATCGTTACCACACTGTCTGCTAGTTTTTCCACATGAAATGCAAACCTGGACTAGTTTAGGATCACAGAATCTTACACCAATTGGTGGGTGGAATTTGCTGGAGCAGAGGGATGTCAAAGTGACAAAGAGTGTAATATAGATCTGCTCATGTGGATCTTTAGTGTCATCTGATGATGGAAATCACAGAATCCCAGAATGGTTTGGGTTGGAAGAGACTTCAAAGACCACCTTGTTCCATCCCCTGTCATGGGCAGGGACACCTTCCACTATCCCAGGTGGCTCCAACCTGGCCTTGGACACTTCCAGGGATGGGGCAGCCACAGCTTCTCTGGGCACCCTGTGCCAGGGCCTGCCCACCCTCACAGCCAAAAAGTTCTCAGTATCCCATCTCACCCAGCCCTCTGGCAGTGGGAAGCCACTCCCTTTGTCCTGTAACTACACACAATTGCCAAAAACTGCTCTCAGGGTTCCGCTCTACCCTGGGTGCAGACAATCCAAACCTAATTTTCTGTTTAATGATCGGAGAAAGTACCAAGAAAGGGAGTCAGGATGTAGCACAGCCCCTGCAGACATACCTGGGGGGCTTCAGAATGGCAATTTCTCTTCCCCTCTTTTCCATTACTAAAAGCTACAACATTTACCACTTCTGCCTACAATTTACGAAATTTGGGCCTCAAAATTCCATTGATCACAAGAGCCTGAAAACCCCAAACAGCTCCACAACACATGGAAAGTTGGTGGATCCATCCTCTTCTGAATAACCAGCTTTGGTCACATGGAAAGCCCAGCCAGCTCACTACCCTGTCTGAAAGCAGGCTGGGATGGATGCTTAAACAAGAATGTAAGAACAAGTCAAGAATAGGGAGATCCTTCCCAGGGAGACATCCTCCCAGCCTCCAGCAACATTCAGTTCAGAAATTTATTGAGTCAAATCTTTGAATTTTTTTTTCTGACTCCTTTTAGAGCACATCTACATTCCAGACATCCACAACGTTCCATACAGCCGTGAGGATGGAGCTCCCAGTTCCACTGCAGAGAAAAGCCCGGTAAGTTCTGGGAGACAAAAAATAATTTTGGTTCTACTCAGAACCTGCCCACATGGTCCCAGAGAAGCTGCCTTCAACGTGTACAATAAAACTAACACAATTTTCCACTTTTTCAAGGGATAGCAAGACCATTTTGGCTGTAGCACACAAGACAAAGACTGGTTCTGTATGGGATGGTAGTGCTGCCAGTACTGTGTATAAAGTGCAGGACATGACAGGGTAGAAGAAGAGTCAGCTGAGTCTCATCTTTTATTCAGACTTACAAGCTTGACAGCTCTCATCATTTGCCAGCTGGTGACAG
Source organism: Serilophus lunatus (assembly GCA_013399895.1). NCBI lineage: Eukaryota > Metazoa > Chordata > Aves > Passeriformes > Eurylaimidae > Serilophus > Serilophus lunatus. Next base: position 178,872 of record VXBA01001792.1, on the reverse strand, counting down.
GTACATTTAAAAAAAATAATTTAAAAGAAATCATTTTTTGACATCCTCGCTTCTCTAACAAAGGAGCTATTTTAAAATTCAGCATGCTCCCTTGGAAAGCCTTAAATAGTTTCTGAATGTAACTGGCATTATGCTTTAAGCCAATATTAAATAGTTTTGGGGAGGAATCATTTAAATTGTTGAGGAAAACCTACATTTAATTGTTACAAAGGACATGCTGCTATCTGTGGGAGGCACAGGGCTGACATGCAGAAGGATCTGGCCACCACCAATTATCCTGGATCTCAACAAAGGTCCCTATCTTGATGAGGAATGAAGACTACTGTTATGTTCACTGCACCATCTCCTCTTTTCACAACTTGAAGACATCTCCTCGCCATGCAGGCAGCATCATGCTGGCTGTAGTCTGCAGCTGCTGGACGTTTGGAGAGTTTTGAGCTTCAAGTCCTCCGCTCTCCTAGCTCATGCGTGACCAGAAAATATGAAGTGAGCACAGAGGAGGAAGAGATAGGTACAGAGCAGGATTTCAGTTCAACATTTAAAATTAGTTTCCTTTATGGACCATCAGATATCTGTCAATCTCCTGTAATTAAAAGCAAATCAAAACAGAAACCCTGCAGATTTTTAGCCATACTAAACATGTTATTCACAGCAGCCAGAGATTTAGCACCCTGCTCAGCCCTTCTTACCCCTGTTTTGCATCCAGTGGTCATAGTATGGCTTCAAGCCTAGCTCAGTGCTGCAAACACTGACTAAAAGACAGAGAAGCATTTTTATGCTTAAAATTTTTCAAGCAGGAATCATTACTAAAGTTCTCAATATGAACATTAAAGACTCTATCAGATGCAGCAATAGTTAACAAGTGTTTCCCAAAGTCATACTTCATGAGGAGCCACACGGATGATAGTTTCTTATCCACAGTTATTTTCTTTTGTTTTTTTCTAAAATGTTTCCTTACCCAAAGGGAAGATTCTTGTGGAGAGACACTTTGTAGGTGAAAACAACACACATTCAGATACAGCCCAGGGAATTATGCAGCTGAATGCCTGCTCTTAACTGTTTAAAAATAATTCCCTGCCATTGTTAACAGGCTGGTGATGGGAGTATGACTAAAAAGGATGGTTTGATGATGAAAATCTGCTTTTGCACTCCTGAAACACAGGTTTCTATCAAGGAGAAGTTAAGAGAAGCTGATGCTTTCTCCTTTTGGGGGGCGTGAAAGATGTGTCACAGCTTGGGAATTCCTTACCAGAGGCACCTCAAAACCCCTCTGACTCTGTTGAGTTAAAGATGTGGCAAAAGGTTTAAAGAAATCAGAGGGATAGAACTCGATATTTAAGATCTCTTCCAACCATTCTGTGTTTCTGTGTTTTTACAGTGGAGACCCAGAAAACAGGAAAGAGAAACTCTACACGCTAAAACAAACCAGATCGAGGTAATGACTGTTTTCCACTTCTCAAAAGAGATCGAATTACCATGTGCAGCCACCCCTGGTATCATGTGTCACTCACCAGATCTATGTTTTGCATGATGTCCTGGAAGGAAGGGTGGGTCCGAAACTGCTCGAACAGATCCCGCTTGTAAAGCAGTGCATACACCAAGTTGGGGTTGTGGTGGAGGGAGTTTGTCAGGCAGGAGTTGATGATCTCCAGCATCATCCGGATCACTTCTTCGATCACGTTCAGGTCTTGTGCCTTGAAGAAAGGAATACAAGGTTGGTGTGGCCTTTTCCACTGTAAAATAGACTGAGTTATAAAGGCAATGCACAGGTAGTTGTTATTATTAATGGAGCTATTAGTTGGTTAATGTCTCTATGGTGAGGAAATCTGGCTCTTCTGTATCTGGAAAGAGATGTTTTCTCCTGTAATCACCAAAATTTTAATCAAAATGCATCACACTTAGTATTCAGCCTCATGGCTTGATTGTCTCAACAGGAGCCATCTTCTCATGACACAAAGCATTATCATATTGTAATCAGCCAAATTAAGTGAACTTAGTATTTTCAGCCATGCCTTTCCTAAGTAAAAGCACTTCAACGTATGTTTAATTTAATACGTTTTCTGTTGACCCTCCACTTGGGGGAGGAGGGGCAGAGAGAAGACAGAAAAAATATCAGAAAAATAAAAAGTGGCTGGTGAAAGAGAAAAGCAAAGACAGGGGAAGGAAAACTGACTGGATTGAACCCCACTACAACTTGAACATCTGTCACTGTTACCAGACTTTGTCCTTTTGACCCTTTTTTAAAAATTATTTCCGTAGCATTGAAGAATACTTGTAATAAATGAAAAAAAGAAATCATCTTTTGTAGTGCACTAAGTCTTTACAATCAAGATAAACTTGTAGAGCTTTTTGTCTTGTCAGTGCCTTTCACAAACCATTCCTGATGATTCGGAAACTCAAACTTTATAAGCTGAACAAGCTGGCATGTGAACTCCTGCAAGCCTTCCGTATTTCTTTCCTTGGGCTCCACATCAGGATATTTCCAATACACTTGTTCACACTGGAGAACAGTCTGTCCTCCCTTGAAAAAGGATTAAAAAGGAAATTTTAACCCCTTCATATCGTTAGGTCACTCCATCACATGCAGCATTGTTCTGTGAGACTTTACAGGTCTGGCAAGAATACGGATCATACTAAATCGGCTCGAGTTTTTTTGCTGGGTACAAATACTGAAACCACTGACATTTCCTTTCATCAACTGCCCACGAAGGCCATTTTCTGAGTTATCACAAGGCACTTAAAATCTTCATAATGAGGCAGTACTTGCAATAGCATTTTGTTGGACTGTCATTCAATCTGTACATGGTTATTTTCTACTATAACATTTTAGGAATTGTCACTGGGCAGATAAATTCTCCTACTAAGGCAGAAGAGAATACAGAAACTTTTCACTGTCCTGGTTAGAGCCATAAAGAGCAAAATTCTCTGCTACCCCTTTGCTCTCTGGCTGCTTTCAATGCAAAGCAAAGGTGTATTCCTTTCTGCAAGTGTAGACCACATAACACCAGAACAGTTTGGGTTGGAAGAGACCCTAAAGACTGTCTTGTTCCAACCCCCTGTCATGGGCAGGGACACCTCCCGCTGTCCCAGGTGGCTCCAACCTGTCCTTGGACACCTCCAGGGATGGGGCAGCCACAGCTTCTCTGCCCAACCTGTGCCAGGGCCTCCCCAACCTCACAGCCAGGAATTTCTTCCTAAGCATTTCTAACCATCTCCAAACAGGCTGAAGACTGCTAGTGATCAGCTTCAATCAATGAAAAGACACAAAGGCTATGGCTCAGTTATTAAATTTTAAGTTTTTAAAAGCTAATGGACAGACACAACCATCAGTTTTTCAGCTACCATGTTCCATGTGATAAATATTGGACTCCAACGAAAAAAAGCAGGAGGTACAGTGAAGATTTTTACCCACAACTGACTATACCAAAAGAAGTAATTTGTAAGAAGAATGAGCTCCATAAAAGACAGAGAAGTGGGACTGACTGCTAGTATTGCATATATGTTATCAGGAGAATGTTCCTATAATTAGCGATCGAAACATTTCTAAAGGCTAAAAAGTCTTCCAAACAAAGGAAAAAACAAGCAGAAAGCCAAGGACAGCATCTGGACGAGATAACGGAGAAATGCAGTAAGAGCTGATAAAATGCTGTGTGATTATTTTTGCTGTTCATCACCAGTATCAAGCTACAGCCACTCTGCATCCAAACATAGTGTCAAGACAGGTATAAATAATGTTATAAAAGCATCTGGTTCTTGAAATTTACCACCCTATGTATTACTTTCAGAGCAGCTGAACACAGCTGAAACGTTGAATGTGGATGGACAAATCAAGGACTATCACATCATCTTCAGCAGACTTATAAGACTACTCTTTTTTTTTTTACTGGATTAGCTGTTATACGAAAAGAAAAGCCAGATATTGATTTGTGGGGGACAAGTAGGCACATTTCAATCTACTAAACAGTACATTTAAATGAGAGAAACTAAAAGCAACAGCATTTTCCTATTGCTTACAATTGATGAAATTTGATGTGGCATTCACAGTTATAATTATTACAGTATTCCTTTACAAAACAGGGCTCAAATAATACCTCTAACAGACACTGATTTTTACCAGCCCTCTCCCCCTGCTTTTATTTTTTTTTGTTTATACCCATGAAAATAATTATACCAATCCATAAAAGAAAGGTGGAAGCTAAAAGCTTGGTAACGACTCTGTGAGACTGAAATCACACTTGCAAAAGGGTAGGCACTGCACTGATGAAGTTACTACGGGTAAGCCTAGGTAATCACCTCAGGTTCCTTCTCTGGAGAGGAAATTAAATACGGCGCTTTTTTGCAAAGATTCTATTTTTTAAGGCAAAACCCCAGATGCTTGGATATGTCGTGGCTGAATGAAGAAAAAAACCAAGCAGCAACAGCTACAAGAGAGCCAGGTACAGTTCTGGGTAATCTGGGTCTCTTTTGTTAAAAGAAAAAGGAAAAAACAAGTGATCAAGCCAGGGGAAAGAGAATGGAAATAAGCTGAGAGGATGCAAGGGAAAATAAGACAAATGAGAACATTATCTGGAGAAAAACAATTTGAACTTGATAAACACTAACAGGGAACACACTGAAGTGCAAAGCCAAGGCAAATGATGGGCAGAGCTGGATGTTCTTGGATCTGACCATCCTGGAATATTGTTGTTTTACATACTGCAACACAATTAGCAATTAGCATCGTCCTGGGCAAAGACTTCCAGAGAACTGATATGCAAAACCAGTTGAAAAGGCTATGGCTTATAAATATCATAGAAGTCAAGCAGCCTAACCACTGAATCCCAGACATATGCTTGCAGTTCATTTCCTTAAGGACTTATTTACCCATCGAAAGAGAAATCACATTAGTGGAGGATGCTAAAACACAGTGTCACCAAAAACCTGTTTAATTTATGGTACCCATCTTCTGCTTCCCACATCAGAACATTCTGAGTGCTCATCCATTCAATTCAATTTGACATCACATTAATTTTAATTTTTGCAATAATAAAGAACTGGTAAATAAAGTTCTATTATGAATTAATGCAAATCTCCAGCCTCTAAATGTTAATAATTCTGAGGAGATAAAGGGAGGCATGTCCTTCTGTGATTTAGCTTAATCTTGCATAACCATCCCTCGTGGGGATGGCCATGCAACCTGAGCTGGGGTAACGCTTCAAGTGTCAGTTACCAGCAGTGACAGTACAGCTGTCTCCAAGGGCAAACTGAAGTCTGCATTCCAGGGTGAAATAATTAAATCATTATTTTTGTCAGGTTAAAAATTTAGACTTTCAATACGTAAAAAGGGCTTATGAGTTTTTAGTGTGGTCTGCAGTGGTAAGACAAGGGGTGATGGTTTCAAACTGAAATAGGGGAGGTTCAGACTAGATTTAAGAAGAAATTGTTTGCAATGAGGGTGGTAAAACACTGGCACAGGTTGGGCAGAGAAGCTGTGGCTGCCCCATCCCTTGAAGTGTCCAAGACCAGGTTGGAGCAACCTGGGATAGTGAGAGGTGCCCCTGCCCATGTCAGGGGATGGAACTGGATGAGATGAACTTTAAGGTCCCTTCCAATTCAAATCATTCTGGGATTCCTTTCCATGATTCTAAGAAGCACCAGTGCACAAACTTAAGTCTCATACCACGTCCTCATGCAACTACGTTTCAGATTAAATATTATTTATATTATTATATATTTATTGATTGCAAACTAGAATTTACTTAAATACAACAATTTCCCCCACCCCTTTTATCTAACTGCATAGTAACCCCCAGTCCAAACAACAAATAATTGCAAAAATCTCAGAGCAACTTTTCCATCGAGGCAAGATCCATATGAATGATCTTCTGCACCACAAGACAACAGCTTTATACACTCAGGTCACTGCTGCCTCCTAAAAAAGCCCCATTTCTCACTGTGCATCCATATTCCAGTAATTTTCCAGGCAAATAATACTTCCAGCTAAATAACTATTAAATACACAGTTTGCACAATAAGGAGGAAGAAGCTTATCTGCCTAAAAAACCAAGACCTGGCCAGGGATAGGATGGGTAAGGCCATACCCCACAAATGCACAATGTAAACAGGGGAAAAAAAAAAAAACCAACAAAAAAACCCCAGGAAAGGCACACGGTACTCAAGTCTTAATCCAAAGAAACCTGATGAAATAACGGGAAATGTTACACGTAACAGCAAAAGAAATACATGATGGAAATGCAGGCTGACAAAAAAGCACGTCCAAACACAGTCCTGAACTAACTGCTTATGACAATGAATGGCTTTTAGAGAGTGGAATCTTGCTGCCAGTAACAGGATGCTTTGACATTTGAATTTTCAAAAGTGCAAATTTCTTTATGTTGAGGCTTTAGTTTACAATGACTGACACTGCAGATCTCTCTCTGGCAGGGCAAGGAGTGCACACAATATGCAAAAGCTGTGAAGAAGCTACTTAAAACAGCTGGAGATGCTGTAATAGCTTCCTTCCCGGGAACTCCACAGTTCACAGCAGCAAAACCACCTCGGACTCACCCCTCTCCCAGCTAGTTCTGACATCTGCTCGCTTTGCCTCTCTTTGCAAGTCAGAGAATTACAGAATGGTTTGGGTTAGAAGGGACCTTAAAGGTCATCTCAATCCACCCCCTGCCACCGGCAGGGACACCTCCCACTGTCCCAGCTGGCTCCAACCTGGTCTTGGACACTCCAGGGATGGGGCAGCCACAGCTTCTCTGCCCAACCTGTGCCAGGGCCTCCCCACCCTCACAGCTGGGAATTGCTTCCCAATATCCCACATAACTCTGCCCTCTGGCAGTGGGAAGCCACTCCCTGTGTCCTGTCCTTCCATCCCTGGTCCCAAGTCCCCCTCCAGCTCTCCTGGAGCCCCTTTAGGCTCTGGAAAGGGCTCCAAGGTCCCCCTGGAGCTTTCCCTTCTCCAGGTGAACCCCCCCAGCTCTCCCAGCCTGGCTCCAGAGCAGAGGGGCTCCAGCTCTCAAAGCACCTCTGTGGCCTCCTCTACACTCTCTCCAGCAGCTCCAGGTCCTTCCTACGTTGGGGATCCCAGAGCTGGAGGCAGCTCTGTAGGTGGAGTCCATTCCTCCTCTCCCAGCCAGGTAGGACAGAGGAAGAGGAGTCAGAGGAAAGTGCAGCAAGCACGGGGTACAGCACTGTCCCACTGTGTACCAGGGAAGCTGCACCATGTGTGTGTTGCTGCATTCACACTGGGAATCACACATCATCCTCAGATCCGGGGCTGAAGGCTTCCATAGGGTTGCGGGGATAGAGGAAAGGTGAGGGCGGACGTTGCTCGGGCAACCTTAATTATGGCTCTTCTCCACTCTGAGCCCCTCTCCACGGTGACTCACTACAATTTTTCATCTGCAATATTTTCAGCGAGATTCCACAATATGCAAACTTAAATCATAAAGACTTCTAGTCATAAATAACTGCTTCCTTCATGACGCAGATATGGGTATGAAGGCAATTTTGTCAGCAATTCAAAACAAAAGGACACACACCCTGCATGCTTAACAAGTATCAAAAAGGCTAAGAATGCTAAATTTACCCCAAATAGACAGCTCCTGTCATTGTTTTTACCAGGGAGGTAAACTGTTCCAGACCCATAAGTTGCAGCCACAAAAAACATGGAGGAATGGAAAACTTCATCTGGCTTTGTACATACTAAAGAATACTTCAAATAATTATGTTTTTGGACATTCAGTAGTTAGTTCTTCCATGCCTGCCTGAAACTCATCTATTACAGACTCTGGGGTGGTATTCTAGGCTCTTTTGTGTGGAACAGACAAGTGACACTTCAGGGAATTGCACCTTGATAATGTAATTTAACAGTATCCACAATTATGACGATGTAAACTTCCCTTTCATCTTTATAGGAATATTTACAGTTAAATAGTTTCAAATATTTTACTTTATTTTTAGTCGCTTTAAGAGAAGCATATGTATCTTGTTTGTATTAGCTTTGGGGAGATTCCAAGAGCGCTGTCTGAATTTCCTGCATTTTCAGCAGAAAATAAAACCTTCAACAAAATAAACTTGCTCTGCCAAAGGAGTGGAAGAGCAGAGAGGGGAAAGAAGGAAGCTCACAAGAAAGCTGCTCTTGCCCTCAGTAAGCAAAGGAACTTCAAAGCCAAGCCTTTGGTGACTGGAATCTTATCTTCATCTCTTTTACTGGCAATACACTTCAGCTGTTCTATGTCAAACCCAGACAACTTTTGGTCAAGGAGGTATTACGTGAAAAAATGCAGGGCCTGTGGTGATTATAACCTCAAAAAGTAACCCTGGCATCCCTGATTACCGTTTAGAAATGAAAGCAGAGCTGCCACACCAGTGCAAAGATTGTTGCCAAACACCTTACTATACAAACCATCCATCCTGACATTCAGTCCTGACATCCATTCCCAAATAACTGAGCAAGCTGAAAGGGCAGGTTTTCAGCCATGTTGAGCATGCAGTAACATGACAATTCCCATGAGGAGCATGGTGCTTTCAGCCCAAACCATGATGCCAGCACCCACCACAGCCCATAGCAAGGCTGCACTGCAGGAATTGCGGTGGTGGTGTTACAGCTTCACCGCACCATGGTTATGATCCCTCTGACCTACAGCTGACCCACAGCTCATCTCCTGGTCACCCTTTCAACTTCATCTCTTCTTCTACCCATGCCCTTGTTATCTTTGAAATTCCAATCCTAAAACACTTCACTTTGAAATCTTTAACTCATCCTTATTCTTGGTGATGTTTCACTCTCCTAGTCCTGTGTCCATTATACCTGTTTATTGACGATCTTACAAATCACAGAATCCCAGAATGGTTTGGTTTGGAAGGGACCTTAAATCTCATCTCAATCCCTCAGCTGGGACACCTTTCACTAGACCAGGCTGCTCAAAGCTCCTCAGTGAATCAAATCAAATAAAATTATTTTCATTCCAACTAGCTCGGGAAAAGTAAATTATTATGTCAGGCCCCTCTTCAAGGTCAAGACTCAGAGGCCAGTCTAAGTCCACCAAGAAGCTCGAGCATAACGGGATGCACCACAGTGTCCAAAATACATGACAGTCACAAGCTAGGAGCTCCAACATGCCCGTGAGAGAAGACAGCATTTCCAAAACAGATGTAACAATGACAACAAAATGCAAACAGTATTTAGTAGAACTAAACTCTGTCATTGTCCGAGGAAAATCTGGGAAAGAACAGTTGCTAGGAAAGTAACAACATTCCTACTATGAAAATTAAAGTTAAAACCATGAATTTGCATTTTTGTCAAACCATGTTTGAAATACTAATCAGGTTTTCTTGCTGTTGAAAGGAAATTGACATTTCTCCACTTCCCCTTGAAACTAAGCAGTATTCCCTAGAGGTATGGGAAGATTATGTTTAGTTTGACTGGTAGAACAGGAAAGGACAAGTTCAATATGCAACCCCAACTCCACCATACACAGGTAAATAGATCATCATGATACAGGCTTTAATTAACAGAACCTATCTACCTTGAGAAGAGTGCAAGGACTTTAAAGACATTCCTCAAGTGAAAGTTTCTGATTCCAGCCCTATACATTTGGCTTCACTGCAAAATGTCATCAGCAAAACTGTTTGGAAGAGTCACATAGGAATTAAGGCAGCAGGAACTGAAACCTCTAAACGTGTCATGGAATTACAGAACAGTTTGGGTTGAAAGGGATCTTAAAGACCATCTTGTTCCATTCCTTGCCATGGACAGGAACATCTTCCACTATCCCAGGTTGCTCCAAGCCATGTCCAACCTGGGCTTGGACACTTCCAGGGATGGGGCAGCCACAGCTGCTCTGGGAAACCCGGGCCAGGACCTCATCACCCTCATAGGGAAGAATTCCTTCCTAGCGTCTAATCTAAACCTACTCGGTTTCAGTTTGAAGCCATTCCCCCCCGTCCTGTCACTACACGCTCTTGTAAAAAGTCCCTCTCCATTTTCTTGTAGGGTTCCTTCAGGTATTTCCTAGTTTTACTTTTTTTTTTTTAATTGCATTGTGGGTCTTATATAACACAAATTACCTCAATTATGCATCTAATGTAAACGAATGTAATGAAATCTCTAGACTTACAAGTAGATTTCTTAAAGATGATTTCTGATGAACCTGTTTGAGGTAAGTAAGTGGTCAACCAAAAAAAAAGAGAAAATTACCAGTTTTGTAGGAAGGCACAGTTACTACATACACATTAATTTTTGTGTTTCAGAATGTACATAAATCCAGATTTAAGCATCTTTATCGTATCTTTACTGCTTCTTTGGAATGAGTTCTTACCCTTTTTATCCCATGTGATGTTAACTGAAGTACAGAAACTCTTATTTCTGTCCTGAAGTAGAATAAGATGGAAAACATGCAAATAGCCAGGAAGAAGAAAGACCAATTAGCAATTTAAACCAAACAGTTTTCTTCACATTTTTCCTTCACACCTCCGAAACTTTCCTCCATACAGTACACCACAGTTATATATTTACTCACCAGTTCCTTATAGCCCCAGAATCATCTCCTACTACATTATCAACTTCGTATTGTGTTTAGCAATCATTGCAAAAAGTGTGTGTATATATACATATATATATGTATATACTGTATTTCCCATCAACTAACTGCTGTCACTCAAGAAAATCACTCAGTGCCACAGATTCCTCAAAGCCTGGGGTCACTTCTGGGCCCTCCATGACATGGAAATTGAGGGGCTGGAGCATGTCCAGGGAAGGGGCTGGAGCTCCAGGAGCAGCTGAGGGAGCTGGGGGGGCTCATCCCAGAGAAAAGGAGTCTCAGAGGGACCTTCTGGCTCTTCCCAACTCCCTGGCAGGAGGGGGAAGTTGAGGTGGGGTCAGGCTCTGCTCCCAGGGAACAAGGGACAGGACAAAGGGAAACAGCATCAAGCTGTGCCAGGGGAGGTTTAAGCTGGATATTGGAAAAATTTCTCCAGGGAAAGGGTTGTCCAGCCCTGACACAGCTGCCCAGGGCAGTGTTAGAGTCTCTATCCATGGAGGAATTTAAAAACCATGTGGATGTGGCACCTGGGGACATGGGTTAGTGGTGGCCTTGGCAGTGCTGAGGAATGATTAGACAAGATAGCTTTTCCAACCCAAATGATCCTACAATTCATAACTTTGAAGACCTACCTTCAGTGTCTAAGCAATTTTAATTGAGAAGGTGTTGAAACTAACTGAACAAATACTCATCCTCACTGAAGCTGTCAGCTGCACATAGGCTGAATTCGTAAGTTCTCCTCTGGTTCCTCACTAATTAGGTCCAGTGGTTCAGCATCTCTGCCATGAGATTTCAAAACAATCACTGAGTTGGAAATACGATGAGTTGTCTCTCACTGGAAGTACCACTCTGAATAATTCCAACCCTATCTGAGGTAAGAAACATCACAGGGGAGACAGTGTAATCCATACCCCCAATAACAAACACAGACTGCATGGAGTTTCCATAATTTCCATGCTATCCAAGCAGAAGACCTTCCAGTCCTGATGACAGACAGGATGTCAGTGGGAAAAGTCAGCTCTACTCTCTACCCAGCAGCCAAAAGATTCTGTATTCCTGCCCTTGGGGTGAAAATTGCTATTGAAATTTCTGTGGGAGGCATAAGAATGTTAGAAGGCACTCGCAGAGCAGACACATCCATCATTCCACATGGGGAATGCCAAGGAAGAAAGTGGTGCCAATGCTGAGGACACATGGCATTCTGCCCCTTCCTCAGCACTGTAACACTCCTGCTCTACTCAAACTCCAAAAATCACTGTAAAAGGTAAACTGAGGGGGGAAACACATGAATAGAAAATCATTACAAAAAGGAACAAAACCCTGCAGACAGCCTTACAACAATATTAGGCATGTTTAAAAATAGTAATTACATAAAAAAGGTTGATTTAACCTGTTGGTGTTCGTGAAGAAGTTGATAGTGTGCACACAGAAAACTTTTTATGTTGGTTCTGTGTTAAACACAAGCAGAGCACGACAAAAAGTGTCAAGTTCCAGATAAAAGACACTTGATAAGGGGATATGGTACAAGATTCTCAAACTGTGTGAGCAGGAATATACTGCTTTACAGCCATCATTATACCAGAATTGAAGATATATCATGAGGAAGACTTTTATTTCTTATGATATATTAAGAGATAGTGGCATGGTTAGGAAAGTAATTCAGAAATATCTCTTTATGAAACCATTTGGCATACATACTATATTCATTCTTTCTGTGGTGATAAATATGTTGAAAATTAAAGGGGATTAACAAAGGTGACAAGTCTATCATCTTAAAAGAAAAATTGTATTACTGATCTTTGAAGTGGTTTGCAGTGTAAAGGAGATAAGTCCTTTTAAAATAGAAGAAAGTATAAGAAAGTGGTTTTGTTTTCCTCTTACCTTACCAACTCCTCAAAACTAGCCATTGTCAGTAAAAGTATAATTTATTGTATTAAGAGGAGCCTGAAAAGCCTCCATGAAAAAATGTCAATAACTTCTCTATCCAGTTGAGTAAAATGAACACCATAAGGAGAAGAGAAGCAGCCTTATGAAAGCTGTTGGCAAACCAAATAAATGGGTTAACTCTTAGATTGAATGCTGGTTTTACTACATTCCATCTTATTTTTCAAGGACACTCAGGCACAAGGACACTGCATCAGTTCTGATAAACACAAGCTGATGACCACTGCTCTGCTTCCTGCTGAACGCTCTGGAAGCACAGAGCAGCTGTAGCCTGAAGGCCAAAAAAATGAACCTTTAACTGAGATCTGGAAAACCCCAAACTCACAGAAAATAGTTGTAGAAGCCCGTGTACACAGGCACCTGTTCCCAAATGAACTATAACCAAGAGATGTCATTTTGTCAAATGTCAAAGCAAAACATTATTGATAGAAATACGTAAAAGCTGCATTATCCAACTAAACAAAATTTCTAGGAATATTTATGAAGCCTCATCTATTTTGGGACCAAATTTAATTCTGTGCAGCCTGGCTCATAAAGGGCAGCAGTGGCAGATAGGGACAAGATGAGAGATTACTGGTGAAAAGGCAGAGAAGCACCTGGGTATGATGTATATCCATCCTGGAGTCCCTCAACTCTTCCTCACCAAAAACCTGTGATTGTGGACTGTTTATCTATAGTTTACACAGTTCCCTAAAGAATTCTAATTAACACAGTTCACTGCAAGGTAAGACGGCTAATTTGTTGCAGAAAAATAATTCTGTATTTCAGAAAAATTCCATGAAAGTTTTTCCCATGGGGAATGGAACATGACTCTTCCTACTGACTTCATACATCAAAATCTAAAACAGGAGGGTAGGAATGGGAAAATTTATCATTATTTGTTCAGATAACTTTATTTTGGCTGAAATGAATAAGCAAATGATTTCTCTGTGAGTGCCACAGATTAGTTGCTGGTGAACAGATGAAAGACCTGCTTTTAGGAACCGTAACATCCATTTTCCAGTTTATCTGGGGAGAAGAGATACTTCAGATAATGATTCTGATTGCAGTGAGCAAAACAAATTGAACCTGCAACGTTACAATACATCTTATTTTCTCTAGAACAGGATGGGGTTTTTTTGTTATTAGCAAACATTATCTTTGAGGTCAAGAGTTTGGGTTAGTACACACACAAATGATGGAGTGGAACAGGCTCTGTACACATTGTACCAGTTTGATAGCAACAAAAATGCATCAGAACATAGTGTATTTGATGAAAATGTCATATATATTCAGTGGTAGGCCACAGCTCGTTCAGCTTGGGCTACAGCCTAAATATGTACAGGAGCAGCTGTGGAAGAGCTCCACCACATTCCAGGAACGTGTCTGAAGGACAATTTAAAAAAAAAAAAAAAAAAGGTATGTTAATAGTCCCAACTTTGTTTCAAAGAAATGGAGACAATGAGACATCTTCCAACAGCACTGGGGATAACAAATACAGGAAGATTAAATAACAGCAATATATTAGAGGCTTCTTTCTTCATGAATGTTTTAAAAGATACTTCCCTAACATGTCTTTATATTTGGTACTCCACTGGCAGAAAACAGTTCTAGAGTACAACTATTAGCTGTTTAGTTTAGTTTTCTTTATTGTTTTGTTTTTCTGTTTTGAGTGTTTTGTTTTTGTAAAATTCTTTGACCATTATTTTCCCCTAAATCATGACAAAATTTTATGTTGGCACAAATTAAGAACAAAGAGAAAAGTATTTTTTTCTATGTTATTCCAAATCCTTTCCTGCTTTTGCTATCGCTGATGTTAAACCCTCAAAAGCCAGTTTTCAGACAGAAAGCACTATCCCAGGTTGCTCCAACCTGGCCTTGGACACCTCCAGGGATGGGGCAGCCACAGATTCTCTGCCCAATCTGTGCCAGAGCCTCCCCACCCTCACAGCTGGGAATTCCTTCCCAATATCCCATCCCTCCCTGCCCTCTGGTAGTGGGAAGCCATTCCCTCTGTCCTGTCCCTCTATCCCTTGTCCCAAGTCCTTCTCCAGCTCTCCTGGAGCCCCTTTAGGCTCTGGAAGGTGGCTCTAAGGTCTCCCTGGAGCCCTCTCTCCTCCAGCAGAACATCCTCACTTCTCTGCTTGTATTTAACTCACTGCTTGTTAAGAATTGCTACTTTTTGTCCAAATTCTGGGTTATTGTTTCTGTAAGTAACCAATTCTGGGGAATACTTTCAATTTATAAAAACTGATTTAGCATATGAAATGTAATGTATTCCTCTAATTAACTTATTTCCTAATCAAAGGAATAAGAAATTTAGAAGAAATCGCTCATGACATGGAAGAGAATTAAAAGTTTATCCTTCCAATTGCATCCATGAAAAAACCATTAGGCTGTCTCTATACAACTCAATCAATAACAGAGACTCCCACAAATTTCTGTTTCTTCTAAATGCACTCTTCATATATTTTAAGAGTATGCCACAAAGTTTTTTACAGAGCACAAGCATCTACAGATACTGCCTTACTTTGTTCCATGTTGTACTTCATGTAAGCAGCAGAGAGGAACCAACTCTCCTTCAAAACCCACTTTTGGTTTTGAGTTTCTGCTTATATTAATAATTATTCTTCTCCAAACCTTGTTCTTACTTCATACCAAGACTGTCTTTCAATCTGGCTTGACTCATACCCTTCAAAATATTCCCCTTCCTTTCATCCCATCATTCAGCCTCCTGGCCACCCACATTGACAATTAACAGCAGTTGCATAACATTACAGGTAATATTAACAACAGCCATTAGTGGGAGAATTGCCCTCAGAAGACAGGGGGAAATGCCGTTCAGGGGGATAGTATTTTCTCCAAGAAGATAAACTGTGAGTCGATGAGACCATTTTCCTCTTATCATTGTTCTCAAAACCACCGAGTCTTGGTTTATCTTCATTTCTATTATTTGCTTTGT
The DNA here is from genome assembly GCA_013399895.1 of Serilophus lunatus. NCBI lineage: Eukaryota > Metazoa > Chordata > Aves > Passeriformes > Eurylaimidae > Serilophus > Serilophus lunatus. The sequence goes on along the minus strand of VXBA01001792.1, from coordinate 163,455 downwards.
CTTTCCAACTCCAAATGAAGGAATCTGAAGATCCTTGTTATGTAATTTTTTTTATAGCTCCTTACTATCCTTTGATAGAAATTGATTGCTTTTTACAATCAGCAACTAGAAGTGCTCCAAAACTCACTGGTTAGTCCACAAGTGTCCCACATAAGTGCAAAATACAAAAAGAAGTTGCAAATAGAAGGTACAACATGTTCCACCATCATCTCAAAGAGAAAAAGCTGCATTAAAAAAAAAATAAATTCCTGTTTCAATGAGGTATTTAGTACCAAATAGCCTAAAAGGTTCTGCACAGACTTCCTTCCTCATCCACTTCCATTACTTTATATGGCTGCATGTTTAAAAAAACAATTACTGAGATGTTCAACATAACATATGGTCACGCACTTGTTGTTTTTAATGACTACATTTTTTAGTCAAAACCTTGCTTTAGGAACACTAGAAATTGGTTTCACTGCACTGCTGAAATACACTGCTGTTCCAGAAATAAATCCTGCACTTTGGAGAGATGCTGCATTGTTCTGTTTGTCTGTGGAGGTCTGATGAAGATGAACCACCACAACTGACATCTGAGAAACCCTGAACAACCCACTCCTGTGAAGGAGGCAGCAGGAAAGGCATCTCAAGACCAGATCAGGTAAGAAGGGTGCTTTGGAGATCAGTACTGTGGTTTTTTTTCATCCAAGCACTTCAAAATTTGTCATTAGTCTGAACTGAGCAAATGTTGGCTCACATGGCAATAATCAATTGTATAGAGAGGCTTGTGAGGCCTTTCTCTTAATAATATGTAAGATTTTCTATCAATAGCTACACCTCAGACCCTTCTAAGATCCCAGTATTCCATCAGGCTTCCAGTTCTCTCAGGTGTAACACAACTAGCAGTGCTGGAGAAAAATCAGCATACAAAATTCTACTGCTTAATTTATGGAGGTATGAGGGAACCCCAAGACCTCATCCATTTCTAACACAAGCTCTGTCAGCTTCTTCAGCTTAATCACCTTCTCTTTCAAGGACATTCACTTGAGAAGTCTTACTAAAATATGTCTCCTGAGTAAGAAGTGCAAACAAATGCCATAATTTATACCTTCTACTGTAAAATAATGACAATACTCCAAATTATTAAAGGTGGAAAATTAGTAAAAAATTATGATGTTCATGTTTGGCTTGCTTCAAATGTGTCTATCAAGGAAAACAACATGTTTTTAAAATTTCTTCATCAGGTGTTTACATTGCCACTGTCAGAATTTCTTCTTCCAATTTGTTCTCCTGTCTCACAAATCTGAAGAATAAAAGATTTTCAATCAGATGGTCATGAGATGCTGCTGCATCATTACATGAAAGTGTTCTCTTTAAAAAAAAAAAAAAAAGCAATTTTCATCCTTATTTGCAAATACTGAGAATTTCTAAGTGAAATAAGGTAAAACATCAGCTATATAACACAAATACCAGACATCAGTGACACTTCTGTGGAACTCCTGAGTGATGAAAGATCATGACCTCTTTGAAGAATATTATCTTGATGTTCCTTAGTATAGTCATCCAAAAATCCTTCAACCACAAGCAATGTATTCTTAAAGACACAATAATGTAAAGACCAACTGCAGATAACTATTAGTACTTTGTAATAATACAGAGAAGTTTAACTAAACTGAACTTCACCAACATCTTCATCAGAGAAGGACGATTTATGCAGCATTTTCTCATGAAAGTTTCCAATTCATTTCAAGGAAAGAACTGATTAAGAATTCAGACAGAATTGCAGAATTCAGCTATTACTCAATACAAAAGCTCACTTTAGATTTGGGTTAGATTGGTTATTTCAGGCTATTCTGAAATAGCTATTTTTTGGTGATATAAAAATAGAGGGATTAGGTAGGAGTAATATTCTTTAAAATATAATTCATCTGAAGGAGGGTATGACTAATATTTAGAAAATGTATTTATAGGTCTCCTGCTCTATACTGGAGACAGGCAAACCCAAGAATAACCCAACACTGAAAATGTTGTTACATGAGCCGTCAACTCAGAGTAATCAAAAAGAAAGTATTATAGTGCAAAACAAGGTGACTCTCCTATTAAATGTAGCTAAAATTGCCAGAATCCACATACCATACAAAACCCACTAAAATATTACATTGGTTTGCCATATGCTGCTTTCAGTAAACAACATACTAATAAAAATATTTCTGTATAATCATATTTTAAGTTTATTCCATAGACAACAAGAGGATCTAAAAATTCACATACAAAAATCAAAGGCTTTTTGTAGGCCGTTAACAATGCATGGCTAATGCAATCAAAAAAATGTACCAAGTTACTTGGTGACATATGAAAACAGAAGAAAATAGAGATAAAATGAATACTGAAGAGACCTGGGTAGCATTTTGGGTGAGAAGTGGGTAGTTTCTGAGTTTTAAAGAAAGATTATTAAAAAACCCCAACAAAAACCAAACCAAAACAAAAACCCCCTTTACCTTATCTTTTTTCCTCACCTGAACGTTTGATGAATATGGACACACATCAATTAGGAGTTTTGATTTAGTTTGCTAAAAGTTTCCCATTCTGCCAGCAGTGTATTCAATTCCACATGTTTTGTGTGCTCCCAGCAGCCAACACTGAGCAATATTTTTACAGAGCACCAGCTAAACAATGTTAATTGCATCACACTAAGTCCATTATGGCTGACCAGTTTATTTGGAAGTGGGTTTAATTTAATTTCTGTATCATTACTGGAGTCATCAGATGATCACAGGGAAGACTTTCTAGTTCTCCACAATACCACACATTTATAGGAAGACACTTCTGTGTGATGGCAGAGTTCTGCACTAAACTGTTCTTTAGATAATTAGAAAAAAAGTAAGATAGAGCTGAAGGATATCTAATGCAATACCAGACATGCAAACACAGAAGATACTGTAGGATCTGATGACTCCAGAGGTCTTTCCCAATCCAAATGATTCTATTATTCATAAAATCATAGAATCCCAGAATGGTTAGGGTTGGAAGGGACTTTAAAAATCATCCTGTTCCAATCCCCAAAACAACACATTTATTTAAAGGTCAAATACTGTTCACATCAATAGTAAATGAAATAAGTGTTTGGTAAATGCTGGATAAGCTAAAAATAATTAACCTTTTTGCACACAACTAAATCTAGGACATTTATGGATTTTAAATTTGTTTCATACTGTTTTAAAGACAACAAATACTGCAGCTCATAGACCTGATTTTACCTACTCTTTAGCAATTCCAAATTTCTGAGATAAATATGGAGCCCTTAATTATAAAAGACAGTTTCTTACTAGGGAGTAAATGAAAGAGGGGAACCTTTTAACATTTATTGATGAACTAAGGGGAGACTAGGTTGGTTCTCTGTTGGAGAAACTAAAACCAAGGACTATTTACCAAGTACTTGGAGCTTTGAATATGATCGATTGTAATAACAAGACCCAATTCCCTCCCTCCCCCCTCCCCCCCCCATCCAAAATATCCCTTTTTTGTTGAAACTAGTTTTGTAATACTGCTTTTTAATAACCCTCATAATGGCAGAATTAGAGGGACCCCAACTGAAGTCATTCATCCCACATAAAACAAACATTGCTTTTTCTTCTTAGCTTTGTTTTACAAGCTACATTACTTCCAGATGACGCTTGAGGGGCCTAGGAGTTTCAAGAGTTAGATGGTTAAACAGACAGCTGCTTTCTATTTACCATATAAATCAGGGAAAAATCAAAGAAGAATCTAAATATTGGAATTCATTTGGCCCACTGTGGAGCACAAACTGAGTGGGAAAAGAAAAAAAAAATACAGAAATCTCATCGTCCAAATGCAAAGTTTAATTCTGGTTATCAAGAGGAGAGAAAAACTCATCAACATTTGCAGAATTCCAGGCCTCCATGTAACACCAGCTGTGCACAGCAGGTAGATTTAACTGGATTGTGAAGGACTCAGGAAAAGTCACCTCTGACTGGGGACTCTCCCAGTACCACCTGGCTTTGCTACTGCAGACTTTATATATATAAATAGATATTAAAATATATATTTTTGTATATTTACACACAGAGAGTTCACTACATTCATATTTTTACATTTTTCCCTTTGGACTGACAACATGCATTTATTTCTGTGCTAACTAACCCCCAAAAAACAATAGAGTTTGGATAGGGGATTAAAGGATGGCTCATTATATATTGAGAGAGTACATCTATAAATATGAAAAGTCTAACACTACATTGTTTCTGTCCCTGATGAATTTCCTCCTCATCAAAGCGCTGTTTAAATGACAGTCCTATATATGAAATAATTAAAGATACTGGCACTAAGTGAGATTATTTTTAGAATTTCTCCTATCACATTTAAGCTTCATCTGGATAGAATGATGTGTTGGGGTTTTTTTTTTTAGGCCAAAATAGAGAAGGTAAGACTCAAGTGATGATGCGTGCCAAACTACTTGAATCTAAAACTACTCCTAAAATTGATTTTTATTTTAAACCATTTTTTCATTAAGGAAATTCTTTTCTTCTGAGCCTCTGACATAATCTTGCCAAAATTCAAAATCCACTCCCTTCTTCTCCATCCCCTCTCTTCCTAGAAAGAATTAAGGAGAATCTCTCATTAACAGCTGTAGTATAACAAGCAATGAATTGCTCAAAAATCATAAGCACTGCTATGAAATCCTTAAAAAGCAATTGTTTGGGTAGATGGTAGCTCCAGAAACACGTCTGACGTGACACTTCCCAAGGGAAGTTAGCATGTCTCCAGTTATGCTGTTAAGTACCTCTGATTTAATAAATTACATTAGGCTGTAATCAAATTACCAAGAAAATCATTGATATGTTTACTTAAGTAATTTGTCTTGATTTGAACTGAAAGAAGAAAAATTCTCAATTATTTTATTACCAGTGTTTCTGCTTGATGAAAATTTTAGAAAATGCGCCTTCACTGAATGCACGGAAGCAATGAACTAGACTGGATTTTCCCCATTTCTCTGAGCCTGGAGATACTTGCAGACAAGGACAACTGGATCAAAGTGTAGTATTTCAAAATAGGTCAATGTTACTATGAAAACAATGAATAATAAGTCTCATAAAACAATAAGTAAATAAAGAAGCATGAGAATTAGCGTAGTCGAGGATACTGTCTTTGAAGAAATGCTATAATGACAGGGATGGTTTTCTCTTCTCCAGTGGCTTCTCCATCCTACTCCTGAATCTCATCACACCGACAAGAGTTTGTCAGGAAAGGATGAGGAAACCGGTCCAGCCTTACTAAATGAAAAAACATGCTCTTCTCTTTTAAAGACCAGAAAAGCCTCAACAAGAACAATGTGGAAGGGACTTAAAAGCTCATCAAGTTCCATCCCCTGCCATGGGTAGGGACACCTCCCACTGTCCCAGGCTGCTCCAACCTGGCCTTGGACACTTGAGGGATGGGGCAGCTACAGCTTCTTTGCCCAACCTGTGCCAGGGCCTCATCACCCTCACAGCCAGGAATTCCTTCCCAATATCCCACCTAACCCTGCCCTCTGGCAGTGGGAAGCCACTCCCTGTGTCCTGTCCCTCGATCCCTTGTCCCAAGTCCTTCTCCAGCTCTCTTGGAGCCCCTTTAGGCTCTGGAAGGGGTTCCAAGTTCTCCCCGGATCCTTTCTTCCCCAGAAACCTCTGCAGATCAGGCAATACTGGAATCATCCACTTCTTCAGTTCTTTGAAGGGATACAGAGGTAGAACAGCCTTCAAGACTTCAGACTTGTCAGTCACCTCAGTTCCTACAATCTTTGGGCTTTCAGAAGCAGAATATGCTAAAGTGATGAAATCTGGCCTCAACTTTTATTTAGTCAGCTGACTAGCCTCAGACTGAGTGGGAACATGAGCAATTTGGAGAAAGGGGGGGGAAAAAAAAGAAGTCCAGAAACCCATGTGTAACAGTTTACCTCATTCTTTCAAAATACAGGCTATCAATTTATTTTACTCTCCCCTATATTAACCTTTCCAACTGCTCTCTTTCTCTCCTTCATTCCTACATCGGACCAACAACAAAAGACAAGAAATTCAGGGAAATGTCTCACCCTCTTGGCTGTACTCCAGAGTACAAAACCTAAAAAATATGTTTCAAGCACCAGGCTCTTGCACACCCCCAAATCTATGCACATGTATGTTAGTACATACCTACGTGTGCGTGCACATATATGTGTGCTCTCACCGAAGTACATGTGTGCATCATACTTTTTCCTTTTCTCTGAACAGTGAGGATTGCATTTTTTTTGTCTCAGGAAGAAAATGTAAAGGTCTTTCTCCACAAAATCAGTATCTTCCTGACAACAGGCTCCTTTTCCTCAGAAGCAAACCCAGGGAAAAAGACCAAGGTGTCTCAAGTCCTGGTGGCTTTTGGTTGTTCATACCCATGCAGAAGAAATAGCTTCATCCAGCTTGTGCATCACCCCACCAGGCAAACAGGAGTGGGATCTCCTGCTCTTGAACCACAGACTAATTTGAGGGTGTTCCTACTGAAATGTTTCAACTTCCAAAAATTAAAGGTCAGAGAGCAATTTCTGGGAGAGAAATGAGAAGCCCTAAAACCACTGGTGATGTATGGAGCTTCTTAAGACAGTAGGGCTGCAGGACTACACAGGGAAATCCTGCAAATGACTCATTTTCTTTACAAACTCACATGTCTCTGAATAAAGAAAAAAAATAAAAATAGTTGGTATGGTACAGGTTATCAATAACTAAAAGATGAAGGCTCAGAAACCTGGTTACTTGTATAAAATTTAAGTCATTAAACTATTAAATTATTTCTTTAGACATTTTTATACCTCACGCTAGAGTAATACGATATGTAAAGTCTCAGGCTGGAACTTGTATTAACTCTGAAAATAAAACAGTTGTTACATTTTCATCCTCAAAAATCCAAAGCAACTGATTAAACCAACTTTGTTTTTTCTTCACACAGTATGGCAGTGCGAGTTCAAGTAAGTACAAACCAAAGATACTTCAGCAGTACACAGATATTATTCAGTGCTTGCAAGACATCTCCTTCTCCTACAGAAACTAGAAATTTTCCAACAAGCCATGCAATTAAATTACAGAATTGTTCCCTATTTGTGGGCACTGGCTCAGCAAACTGAAAAGAATTGTAAGTATCCATGTGTTCAGAACATACTAATTTGCCCCATGACTCCAGTACTCCCCCAAAGGCTCACTGGGAATTGTTTTTGACCATTTTTTAGCCATTTTAACATACTGTGGATGCCACAGCCCTCTCTTAAAGACGATGTTTTCAGCTGTGTCATTTAAATATCTTGAATTAAAAATGGCTTGAAAAGCATGAGTTGACAGTAAGACTCTTGGTTCTGAACAGCTGTGGGTTTGTTTTGCTACTTTTAAGTGTAATTCTTGTTTTTTTAAAACGTTTCAGACATGACATCATTCATACAGGTTCCTGTATTTTGATGTTGGTGGTTCAGAATTCTCAGCAGATTTAGGGATGTGCCCCTTGTATTTTGAAGCACCCACTGCAACATTCAGTTTGATACTCACATAATCAGGACATGGAGAGTCATTTGAACCAAGGGAACCTCTTAAGGACTGCGTGGCTTGCTCCAGCACTTTGTTGTGTTTTTTAGACAACAGAGAAAATAAACTGGGTGGGGGGGAAAACAAAGAGAAAAATATCAACATAACTTCACAATAATATCCTGAAATAATTAGACTATTCAGTCAGAAGAGATGTTTTATTATACATATAAAATTTTTAGAATGCAATACACAATAGTTATGCCATCTATTAATTTTTTTAACAGCTGGCTAAGTAACAGCAGTTTCAATCAAAAATATTCTATATGATAAATGATGTGAAGAACATTTTCTGTTCATTATTAAATTTCTTAGAAGTCAAATTGCAACAAGAAATGGTATTCATGCAATTCTAGTTCATAAATTATTAGTTTTCACTAAAATGCAATTTTTGAATGCACCGCCTCATGCAAAACATTGCCATATATCCTTAAGCATCTCATGTATTGTCCATTCTAATAACCTAATTGCTTAGACAGGAGAAATCCAAGTATAGGATGAAAGCTTTGGGTATTTGGAGGCTGAATTATTGCATTTTATTAGTGTGTAATCTTTTCAAATTTATCTTAGCTTAAGAAAAAAAGGATTATCTTAGTGTTATAAATAATGTGTGAAATCAGAGGTCCATACACATACAGAGAAATAAACACTTTTCCTTGCATTTTGGAAAAAAACATGGCAATGACACTCAAAGAGGGTGGTATAACCTGATCTATGAGGACAAAGGTGGAAGCAGCAGCAGTGGGCAAAGGCCACCAGTCCATGCTCAGCAGCTCCAAGGGGTCAGATAATTCCATAAAGCCCTTCACACCTCAAACACGGCTTTCAATTCACCATCCCTAGTTAAGTTATTTTGGTTAGAGAAGAGCTTTTAAGACCATCAGGTCCAACCATTCCCCAGCATTGCCCAGGCCACCACTGACCCATGTCCCCAAGTGCCACATCCACAGGGCTTTTAAATCCCTCCAGAGATCCACCACACTGCCCTGGGCATCCTCTGACAGGATGCACAACCTTTCCCATGAAGAAATTTTCCTAATCTCCAACCTGAAAATCCCCTGGTGCAACTTGAAGCCATTTCCTCTTGCTGCAGGTCAGATGTTTTAAGGCTTTCTGTGTTTACAAACATTATTTTGGCTTCTTCGTTAGAGGACTCCTATCAGGCTTTCCTAGGATGAATTTGCACCCTTACAGGGCAAAAAGGCTGCTGTGACCATTAAGCACCAGAAAGTGTGGCAATGGTGAGGCCCTGGCACAGGTTGCCCAGAGAAGCTGTAGCTGCTCCAACCCTGGAAATGTCCAAAGTCAGGTCAGACAGGCTTGGAGCCACCACCTGGGATAGTGGAAGGTGTCCCTGCCCATGGCAGGGGGTTGCAACAGATGGCCTAACAGGTCCCTTCCAACTCAAACCATTCTGGGGTTCTATAAACAAAATCCACTTATAAATGGCAAAAAACAACCTCAATATTATATTCTGGATAGCCTCTATTTCTTGGAACTGGAGAACAGTTTGATTGCTTGGAGGTATGTGCTTGAAAAGCTTTTCTGCCTCAGGAAATGATGCCCAGCATTTTGAAGAAGTCCTTTGAATTTTTGTAATTTAAAACTTACCTTTAAAATTGTATCCTTCACTGACAGTAGGAGTAGATTCCCTCAGAGTCTCAGTGCTTATACCTTCACCGCAAGACAAGACCCTCAGGAAAAGGCTTTTCCAACACTTCTCACTGCCATGAGTAATTTGTTATGCTTCTCAGTCCCAAATCTTAGCTCTTGAGAGCAAACACAGTAAATTCCATCACTAGATAAAACTGTAGCTTTCCACTTTTTACTCCTTCCAATATTCTGTTATTGCAGTCACAGGCTGAAATTTTTGTTCAATTCAGTATTTGGATGTGCAAACTGGTCCTTGTTTGGGAACAGCAGCACTACTTCTCCAAACACTGGTATTTCTGAAGGCTCAGTGATACTGTCATCAGCACCATCTAGTGCTGTGGAGACAGAATAATCAGCTAAAACCAATCTGGGGATGCTTATGTGAGGGAGCAGCAAGTAAGATTAAATCTGGTGTCTCTCTGCTTCAGAAGACACAGATGATTTCACAAAGAGGCAGAATTTGGAATAAAAAGGATTTCCAACTAGAAAGCTCTTCCCCAAAGTACATAAAGCATTTTCCCTAAAATGAAAATTTAATCAGAGAAATAGGATCAAGATTTTGGAAAAGTGCAGTTATTCAATATATGTGAAGAGGAAAATGCACATACACTGTTATTCTGCATGGAACTGAAATAGCAAAAAGCAAATTTATTTTCTCTAACAGAGATGCAGAGAACTGGAAATAAAGAAGAGAAAGTAAAAAGACAGAGGATTATTTCCTGATACCCTATTTTTGCTTCCTTAAATAAGGAAGTGAGGGGTTACTATGCATTGTCCTTGGCATAGGGGCTTCCCCTTGAGAAGTTCTGCTTTCCTGCCACGAGCTCATCTCCTTCACATAATGCTGAGGCTCGGTTTTTTGGGACCACTGCCTAGAACACAGACATCCAGGTTAAAAAAATGCAACACAATTCTATTCTTCATAAATCCCTTATCCTTGTCAAAGGACCACCCCTTAGAAGAGCACAAGGGCAGGGACACATAGGCTGGAATTTTTCATACTACATTTTTCATAATAAAAACACACAGAACTGCAAACCTCAACATAAACATTACAACCAAACAGAAAAAAATTAGGGCCAGATATATGATTAACAGATGAATTTGGAGATCCCAAGGAAGCACCATTGCCTCCTGAAATGGTGCAAAACTTCACTACCAAGTCATCCACCTACTATTATGCTTCTGTCTCCAGCTCTGAAAACCACTTTGATAAATACCAGATTAATTTAAAAGTCTCAGTACAGAGTTAGTTACAATCTTCAAAAGGTATTTGTATGCAATTTAGCTCATAAGTATCTTTCACCATCAGTAAATGCTGCCTTCTAAAGAAGATGCTTGATTTTGCAGCAGATGCATCTCCAGTGTCTACAAAATACTGGGCTTGATTTTTAAACCAATTTTAAAAAGACAAAAATGCTTTTCAACAGGGTTGTTCCCCATTCCACAACAAGGTACAAGCGCCAATTCAAGCAGAAATGGATATTAAGACTGTCTCCCAAATTTCCCTCATGTGTCCTAGTCACATTTCTATTTTTACCCCACTACAAGTCAAGTGGAGATTGAATAGAAAAACACATATACTCTGTGGTTGCTGAGGGCAGCCTACACAGGTTGATAAGAATATGGATTTTTCTACCAGAATACTTTTTCTCTTTCAACTCTTCTTCTCTATTGACTGTCAGACAGGATATGGAGCTCAACAGCCCTTTATCTCAACCACTGTGGACATTTTATAATAACAACTTATGTTCAGAGCAATGAAAATGTCTTGGTACCTCAACCCATCTCTCACTCACAGAAGTACTTCTAGGCCAATGTCTACCAAGTAAAATATTATGTTGGCATAATAGCAGAATGAGATAACAGCTGGCACCTGTTAGGAAGATTATGAACTATCAGCATCATTAGGAAGGAATCGTTGGCTGTGAGGGTGGTGAGGCCCTGGCACAGGTTTGGCAGGGATGCTGTGGCTGCCCCATCCCTGGGAGTGTCCAAGGCCAAGTTGCAGCAGCCTGGGATGGTGGGAGGTGTCCCTGCTCATGGCAGGCGGAGGAATGAGATGAGCTTTCAGGTCCCTTCCAACCCAAACAATTCCAGGATAATATGATCTATTATAGAACATCAAATCACACCATTGATGAGCTCAGCCAGCAAGGAAGACTCAAGGCTGAACAACATCTCAAGGTCTCGTGCTTCTGATTTTAAGGAACTAAAACCAACTTCGGTTTCTTATCTCCCTTTACGCAGAAGAAATTTTTAATTTAACACAAGGCTGAACTTTGATAAGTAAAAAAATATTACAGACTAAAGAGTAATGGTTGCTTAAATATCAGTGATTTGATTAAGTGCTATTTGCCCACACAGTAAAATTCAAACCATTAATGCATGAACTTAACGCTTTCGAGAAGTCAACTCCACAAAGCCTGTAGATCCAAAAATAAAAAAAGGCACCAAAAAGGAGACTCATTTAATAAGTTCCTCAGAAAATCTGATTTACAGCATCTCGAAACAGCTCATAAAGTAGAATTGAACTTTTATAACAAAAAACTTGGAAACAAATTATATAGGAATTAAAGTAAGTTGAAAGGAAATCCAAAGTTAGAATTTGCCAAAACACTGGAGCTTTCTGAAAACTTTCCTCAATTAGAAGGAAAGGTACCAGTGTGCTTTATTTTAAGAAAGTAGGATGCTCCAAGAAAATGACAGTCCAGTTTATCCTAAGCATAATACTAGAACAGTGATTGTGAGATTTATTCCAAGGAGGGAATCACTGGCATTGAAAAATACACCTTGAATTTTTTTAATTAGACTAGAAATAAAGCACAATAGCAACTGTGTTTAACAGGCTTCTACATGTCATTCATATAACTTTTTTCCATTTGGTTGTCTGTTTGGGTTCTTTTTTTTTATTAAGGCAGCTGAATGGTAAAAAGCATCACGGAGTGTGTTATATGAACTGAAAATGAGACAACTGTCTGAAAAATCTTCACTTTTCATTGGAGATAAATTTTCCTAATAGGATCAGAAAAGAATATGTTCTTGTCCCATCTAAATACCAAAAGCTATTTAACACTTGATAAACTGTCAAAATACTTTCAATATAAAGAGAGGATATATAATGTGACAGATATCATTGATAGACATCAATGACAAAGAAATGCCAATGACATGAAGCTGTGTCAGGGGAGATTTATGTTGGATCTTGGGAAAACATTCCTCCCCCAGAGGGTGGTTGGGCACTGAACAGGGTGCCCAGGGTCTGGTCATGGCCCCAAGGCTGCCAGAGCTCCAGAAGGGTTGGGACAACACTCTGAGGGACAGGGTGGGATTGTTGGGGTGTCTGTGCAGGGCAAAGAGTTGGACTCAATGATCCTTGTGGGTCCGTATCAATACAGAATACACTATGACTCTGTAAAACATTATGGTTAAACTTTGCAAATGGCATAGTCATAACAGGAGTGACAAACAAAAAGAAAAGGCATTTTCATTAAATTTTTCTTTATCTTTCAAGAAGTTGGACACAAAGTAAACTTGCAGAGGTTTAACCCAGCCTAATTCTAAGGCAAAAACACAGCAGCAAAGAATCCAAGCTGCTCCCTGATTGTGAAGGATCCTACCCTGGGAGCAGCAACTAGTGACCAACACACCCCAAACAGCTGCCCATAATGAAACAAAGCTGCTGCAAGAGTAACTGTCTTTGGTTTTAACAAAAATACAGCCCCGCAGACAAAGAGACATTGAGGGGCTGGAGCGTGTCCAGGGAAGGGAACGGAACTGGGGAAGGGGCTGAGGGAGCTGGGGGGGCTCGTCCTGGAGAAAAGGAAGCTCAGGGGGCACCTTCTGGCTCTCTGCAACTCCCTGACACGAGTGGGGAGGCAGCTGGAGTCAGGCTTTGCTCCCAGGGAACAAGAGACAGGATGAGAGGGAACGAACTCAAATTGCACAAGCAGAGGTTCAGGATGGATATCGGGCAAAATTCCTTCCTGGAAAGGGTTGTCCAGCCCTGGCACAGCTGCCCAGGGCAGAGGTGGATTCCCATCCCTGGAGGGATTTAAAAGCCACGTGGATGTGGCTCTTGTGGACATGGGTTAGTGGTGGCCTTGGCAGTGCCAGGGGAATGGATGGACTTGAATTTAGGAATCATTTCCAACTAACACAATTCTATGATTCTAATCCTGCAAAGCTGTGCTGTACAGCAACTGCCACTGGAATCCTGAATGTATTCAAAACAATGGTTTGAAAATGCAAAGGTTCAGAGAAGAATCAAGATACTAAGTATTAAATCAGAAAACATGCTTCTCCATGAAACGTTTAAAAAAGGGATAAGGTTTGGATTTCTCTCAATCCAAATCACTAATGAGCTTCTCAAGGTTAATTTTTGTTTATCTGAATATTTAGGAATATTCTGTATGTGCTGGGCAGAGAATTACTTGAGAACTAAAGTGCCTACTACTCCACAGTTTATTTGAAGCCTGGAATTCAGACCTTCTGAATCTTTTCTCCTCACCCTTCCAGAAGTGCTGCAGACAAAGTGAACAGCAGAAAAACACAAACCACTATCTGGTGATGGAAAAATACAATTCCATGGATAAAAAATTTAGTGATGCATGTTCTCAAACAATGCAGCAGTATCCTGTGTTGTTTCTTCTCCCTGCTCCCATATACATGCCAAATGTACTATTGTTCTTCATTTTAAAGAATTAAATATAAACTCTAGAAACCAAAAACATGTTACACAAATGCTCCTTAAACAATAGGATTTTACAATGCCACAATCAAATTAGAAAAAAGCTCCTTTCTATAGCAAGCTCTAAAAATACCTTATTTTTGAAAGCTGATATCCAGAAGTTAAAACCATACCTTGATTCCTGTACATGTAAGGAACACTTCTTGCGATTCACTTGTTTTTTTAATGAATTGCAGGGAAAAAAAAAGTGTGCTTTGTCACAAGAACTCTACACGAGTATGTGCCTGCACAGACATCTCTAAGCAGAGGACCTGAAATGCCTCTGGTTGAATAGAGGTTCATGAATGATCACATAAGACATCATAACAAAACAAATGCACTGTCCTGTTTCATTTGAAATACAATAAATGCATTGTCCTATAGTCCTGTATGAGTAGACAAGTGCAACCTTTCTGTGAGGGATGGAGAAGTGCCCTGTGAGCACTTAAGGAACCCAGCACTGGGAGAAATCCATTTAGCATAAAAAAAAGCAGAATAAAAAATCACTAAGTCCCTAATGCCCATGTCTGCTAAAGAGCCCTTGAGGCATTCTGCATTTGAATTATCCAAGCTGCAATGGCATAGAAATAGAAATAATGAGAGAGAATAGCTATGGAGAACTCCAAGGGCTTTGCAGGGCAGTTTACTCTATGGAGGGACATTGCTCTTATTTATTTGAGCACAATTCTAATGCCTGGGAGATATTTAGGATCCCAGGAAAGAGAACCTAAGCAATTAAGATATCAAATTCCTACACAGAAAGTAAGAACACACTTTATATACCTTTCTTCCTAATCTTGTAAAGTGAGGCACGACAAACTTGTCCTGAATAAAGCCTTGCTGTATGTACTATTAGGTCCATCTGGCTTGTGGAGACGATGTGACAAGGGACTCACAATGCACAGACTCCACAAAGGTCATGTACACAAATAACATCATTTGTTTGGGCAGCACTGTTGGACAAAGAGTGCTTAAAGTATCAAGGAATGAAAAGGACCTCAATAAAAAGTCCATATGAGACTGGAATTCCCATGTTCTGACTTTGCTAGACAGCAACTTGACTTTTTTTTTGTCTTTTTCTTACCTTGTGTCTTCTCAAAAACATAAGTTTCTGTCCCTTTGCAAACGGGCTGTGTGCCTCAGATTCTGGATATTGCAGGCAACAACCAAAGCATAGAATCCCAGAATCCTAGAATGGCTCTGGTTGGAAAGGACCTTCAAGACCATCTGGTTCCAATTCCCTTGCCTGTGAGAGCTGGACCTGCTCCAAGCCCCATCCAACCTGGCCTTCAACACTTCCAGGAATGGGGCATCCAAAGCATCCCTGGGCAACTTGTGCCAGGGCCTCACCACCCTCTGAGTAAAGAATTTCTTCCCAATATCCAATTTAAATCTCCTCTCTGCCAGTTTAACATTGTGCCCCTTTGCCCTGTCACCACTGGCCCATGTAAAGTGTCGCTCTCCCAAGCCACCCTCTCCCACCACAGATGATTTTAATGCAGCCTAGGTAAGCAAATCCCACCTCCTTGTTGAACAGCAAGCATTAAGGACCACTCTTTCAATTCTGCAGGCCTAAACTTGATCATAATAAATGATGTACTTCAAGACACCTTTAATTCCTGACAAATTCAACTCATTAATTTTAAAGAGTATTCTTTTATCTACCACTGCTTAAGTATCAAGTCATGTTATCTAGAAGTCATGTGCTATAAAGCTGTTCTCATGGAGAACAGTACTATTAATTAGAATATTATTATAATAAGTAGAAAAACATGCAGTCACCATACACTTGTATGCATACAAGCAAATTCAGAAACAACTCAGAACAATTAAGGGAGGCCTTTCATTAAAAAACAGGATTTCCTGCTAAAATGGACAATGACACCAGAAAAAAAACGAAGAAAGGAATTTGATGTGGCAAGACAAAAGCAAATATTTACAAAATAAGCCAAGGGTTTAATTTGCAGAGACCAGGAAATGTATATTTCAACTGAAGGCATAAATTGTTCGGCAGCTCATGGCCTCTTTCCAGCCAATGTTGGGAAATTGATGCTCCTATTGCTAGAAAAGTAAAAGGAACAGAAGGCAGTAAAATACTTCCCCTGTATCTTGGTACAGATCATTTTATTCCCCTTTAGTCTGGCATGCCAAATAACATCCTTGAAATTCCACTTAAAGGGCAGGGTCAAGCAAGGATGATGAGCACACCACAGAAACATCATCTTCCTAACTTCATGCTCTGCTGAAGTATAAATTCAATAACCAGACTTTGACTGAGACTTGAGGTCATTCATGGACTGAATTCCCCCCCACAAATCCCACAGAACACTCTGATTTTGACAGGGCACTTTGTCGAGCACCACCTCTCTCCTGTATTTTTCTGTAATCAAGAGAGTAACTGAATTCTGGAAGGCTGAAAGGTAAGGGAGGAAAATGTGTGCAGTCCAGTATAAGCAGAATGCATGTTTTCAAAGCTTAGACTAAATATAAAGTTTATTCTCAGCTTAATATCTCCAAACCTGTCTTAGGTGTCTCAAGGCATGAATACCTTCCAATGATCAGTGTTTATCATGTAAGTACTTCTTATGAATATTGAATGGGCAAAGTCCACAATATTTGTAACTCTACTTGCTCTTAATTCAATAGGGCAAGTGTCTCATAGCTGCTGAAAGATGACATTTGCCTTGAATTACGATAAAACTCTGTGGGTAAGAATCAGAGGAAATTGCTGGAGAAAGCAGCCTGAGCAAAACTCCCACCCAAAACCCCAGACCCTGAACAAAGAAACAACAACATGAAAATTAAAAAAACACCAGTGCCATGCAACTTAAGGTCCAAATCCCCATAATTTGAGCAGCTTTGATTTGGCATGGCTTTGCTCAAACACACTGGGTATGCATGTCCACATGTATTTATATGTATCCATGTCTTTCCTACATTTACAAAGAAAATTGCTGTGCCTCTCTGAACTGGCTCTGACAGGAAGGTATCTGGATCCACTTTAGGAGTTAACAGGCAAGTTCTATAGGCTGAATGTCACAGGGTATGTGTGTTGCCAACAAGCCTCTTTAGGTTAAGACTTACACAGGACATGAGTCTGGAACCTGATTTTGTAACAGAGAGTTCTCATGGAACTCCCTCTGGCAGTGGGAAGCCATTCTCCCTCGTCCTGTCCCTCCATCCCATGTCCCAAGTCCCTCTCCCCAGCTCTCCTGAAGCCCCTTTAGACTCTGGAAGGGGCTTTAAGGTCTCCCCAGAGCCTTCTCCATGCTTTGACCTAACTTCATAAAAGTGCATTTCACTATTAAAGCAGTAGGACAAGAAACAAGCTGCTGGGAGGACACACCATCATGCTGTAGATAGAGAACATTATTTTTGTCTAATGTCTTCATTCCCTTTCCCCCTACAGGTCTCTTTGCCATTCTTGCACCACAGGAAGGAGTTTACTGTTTCCCTCATGCTGACCATTCCTTGGGTCAGGTGTCCTTCCTGAGCACAAAGTGACCTTTGGATTTCATCTAACAGGCATGGAACCTCCACGTGCCTCTCCACCATCACCACAGCTTAGCTGCCCTACTGATATAAAACCTCTAAAATTTTAACAAACCTAAAACATTTTGTGGAAAAAATAAAGGAAACCAGTTGGACCAATCAGTATTGTATTTATTTCTTTTTTTATAGCTTATATAAACTTATTTCATATAACAATATTGTATTTATTTGTAATTAAGCCATTCCTAAGGACTCCACAGAAATTACAAAAAATTCAGATATGCCATAGGTCTCACTGCTAAGATGTTCTCCTAAACATAATCTTAGATTCAAGGACTGTATCTTGTGTAACAGTGAGGGCATTTCTTAACTTCCAGAACATCATAAGGGAAGAAATTTGAAAAATAACATATTTATATCTGTGGATATCTTCCACAACTGTTCACAATAGGTAGCAATTTTTTTTTCAAATCCTTGTATTGTCACTGTGAGTATTTGTGAACCACTGAGAAACTGTTGTGAATACCATGGGCTCTAAAAAGATCAGTAATTAAGGAAATGAGTATTTTTTGTCTTCCGGATAAAGTTTAGATGGCATGTGTTCAGTGTGCCTGTGGCCAAATGAGGAATAAAGACAATGAAAAAAAAACCCAGGGCAGTGAATAATGCTACATTCAGAACAAAGCACAATGCACAATCACTTAATTAAACACTGTATTTTGCTTTTGAAACAAAGATGATGAATCAAAATTTCTCAGACAACCTTAATCTATTATTTCCTGAACTTTGAGTGAAATTTCAATGTTGATCAAGGCAATTTTTTTAGGCAGTTAAGTGCATAAAACATACTGTACTACCACCTCCTCCAAGAGTACCTCCATCTATATTGTGTTAGTGAATCTGGCTCAAACATACAGTTTTACTGTATTTGCACACATGAAAAAACCACGTATTTTGAGCTGCACTGCTAAAAAGCCATGGTTGGAGTAGCATTTTGTTTATTCCTCCTACAACTTCACCAGGAAGTTATTTACCAGGTTGTTCCTTCTTGGTACCCAAACTGCAATTCCCCAGGCACGTGTGTTCAAACAGTACAATACAGAATTTCTAGGCAATTTTCAAATTTTGCTTATACATTCCTTATTGAATAAATCATGTCAGACATGAAACACCTCAGAAGGAATAGAGAAGAGGAAGCTGTGTGGTAATTTAGAATGAACTCAGAATTCACACTACACTACCTGGTATCACATTTACCTGGACCAACTCAAAAAAAAATGGCCCATGGGAACCTTGTGAGGTTCAACAAAGCCAAGTGATGGTGCTGCTCATTGGTCAGGGCAACCCCCAGGATCAGTCCAGGGGATGAGCAGGCGGAGCAGCCCTGGGAGAAGGACTTGGGGGGCTGGTGGGGGAGAGGCTGGACATGACCCAGCCCAACAAACCCCCATGCCCTGGGCTGAGCCCCCAGCGTGGGCAGCAGGGAAGGGGGGGATTCTGCCCCTCTGCCCCCTCAGGTGAGACCCCACCTGCATTGCTGTTCCAGCCCTGGGAACAACAGCACAAGGACCTGGAGCTGCTGCAGAGAGAGTGCAAAGGAGGCCAGGGAGATGCTCCCAGGGCTGGAGCCCCTCTGCTCTGGAGCCAGGCTGGGAGAGCTGGGGGGTTCACCTGGAGAAGGGAAGGCTCCAGGGAGGTCTTGGAGCCCCTTCCAGAGCCTAAAGGGGCTCCAGGAGAGCTGGAGAGGGACTTGGGACCAAGGATGGAGGGACAGGACACAGGGAGTGGCTTCCCACTGCCAGAAGGCATAATGGACAGCAAAAGGTGTCCCTGCCCATGGCAGGGGAAGGAATGGGATGAGCTTTAAGGTCCCTTCCAACCCAAACCAGTCTGCGTTTCTATGATGAATATATGCACAATACAGATACACACATCTTCCCCCAAGTGAGGTATTTGGTGGAAATACTACTTCTCTCAGCAAATAGCACTGATGTGCAGATACACATACTCGGAAGGAGATGAAGTGCCTAAAAATTTTCAGAGGCAAATGAAGGCAGGAGTACTTGAAAAAAGGAAAAAGGCACGAAAAACACGTGATAATGTCAAGTAATATAACATACTGTTTTTCAATATGAAGACCAAGGATAAGTTTAATATCTATTACTAAATCTATCCTGTAATATCGTAACAACACAGTACTTGAAAAATAAGTATCACAGGTAAAAACTGTTTGCACCCTTCACTGTAATGTCAACATCCACCCGCTTTGTCGCATTTCTCTGAATTTTGCTACTCTGATTCAAACTTGCAAAATGTAGCCTGTCATAAATAAACCCCTTTCCAAAGGACAATTCATGTCAAAACAGATAGGAAATAAAAATAGGTCTTTTCATCCTGAAAAATACCTGCATCATTGAAAGAAAACATTTATCAAGAATATTAATATTTTTGCAAGGGATGGTAATATCCAGTCAGAAGCCAACAGCAGTGAATGCTGAACAAAACAAGGGATAATGAAGCAGTTCGTAAGAGTGCAATTCACTATGGAAAAAGCTACAGTTAATGATCCACATGGAGGTTAACTTGGCTTTAGGAAGCCCCAGCCTGCCCTCACCCAGTTCAGTGCAAGTGCTGTGCCAACATCCTGGGAAGTCAGCCCACGGCATTTTCTTAATTCCTGTTATTTAACATTTTTTATTTATTTTCTTTTTCCTTAGTAGCTACACCCTCTTAGCAGCACCCATGTCTCCCCCTGTGTATAACTTAGAGATAACACCAGGGACTTTCATCTGCTTCTTTTTCTGTGTATCTCATTATGAACAGTAAAGTTGACATTCCTATCACAACATCCTAAATTTGGAGTGTTCAGTGATTTTGCTCCCCTTGTTCTACAGCTCATTAAAAAAACGTAAAGGGAGGAAAAACAACCTGTGAACCATCTCTGGAGGGATTTAAAAGCTGTGTTGATGTGGCCCCTTGGGACAAGGGTTAATGGTGGCCTTGGTAGTGCTGAGGTATGGATGGACTCCATAATCTTAGAGGGCTCTTCCAACATAAACAATTCCATGAAATGCAGAGCAAGGACCAGGAAAGGTTAAAAACACAACTCCTGGGTGCAGCACATACATATCAAGAACATACCAGGTAGGCAATGCTTTCAGAGATACCCTACATGCAGTTTGAAACACCCTCATTGTTGCAGGAAGATGACAGTTTTGGAACAGATCATCTGGAAGGCTTTAGGGAAGGAAAAATGTTCTGAGCATTGAGTTCACCCAGCTTTTGTCTCCATCACCAGCACTGCTCTCCCAAATGGCAAACATGTGCAACCAAAATCACGGTGGCTCACAGCAAGAAAAGGCTTCTGAGCATCCTGAAGGAGCTCAGGCTTGGACCATCCTCCATCTTTTATAAAAATAATTTCCATGTTTAGCAAAAGCCATATCTTACCCAAGGTTTACAATCTAACCTTGACAGAGCTGAAATGTAAGCACGTTTCCCCACTCTAGTCTGCCAGCCAGCGTTTTTAATTTTGCTCTTCAGTGAAAAAGGTGTTACAGACATTTCTGGTGAGATTTAGAAATGTTAAATAAGCACGAATAGTCCTTATGTAAGAGAAAGCAGGTTTTATTTTTAGGTGAGGCTTTAAAGCTATTGTTCATTACTTTTCACTAAGAAAAAGGTCATTATTTCCCACATACACTGTCATCCAAAATTACCTTACCCACTACTGAACTTGTCATTCTGAAGAGAGATTATTTTATTGCCTTCAGACAATCACACTCAAGTCTCAGGATTGGTGGGAAAACTAATACAGATTTGATTTAATGATTCATTTCAGCATTCTTGCAGTTGTGCAATATTTTTCCGTCTTAAAAACTAACATGATAGCTTCTAAGTCCCAGTCCCTCAAGCTGCACAGTAATTAAATTTACATTGTCTTCAATTTATTTGAAAATTAACCTCCTTCCCACAGAGAAAAGAGGTTGTGCTTTACCTCCCACTCGGTTTTATAAATCTTATTCCCCCGTGTAATTCTTTCTGTCTCTATCAATCCAAAAATCCTCTTGAATTACAAAACAATACCCTCCCCAAAACATACTTTTAGAAAAGACATTTCAGTGATGTTCCGGGTCATTCTGTTTTTCCAAAAGCAAAGACAACACTTCCAAGAACAGAATTCATGATGGTAAAGCAAAGACTAACAATTCTATATTCTGTATTGCACAAAAACAAAGTACAAACCTCATGGGTTGGGATGCTACTTCCCCACCACCATGGGACCAAATAGAACATGTATTTCAGTGTGATATTCAGAAGACACGTAACAAGGCATTCTAGGCACATGCAAATACCTTTCTGAATTCCAGTTTATCCAGGTGACAGAATCACAGAATCATTTAGTTTGGAAAAGCCCTACACCACCATCGAGTCCACCCTGTGCCCGATCCCCTCCCTGTCCCCCAGCCCAGAGCACCGAGTGCCATGTCCAGTCCTTCCTTGGACACCTCCAGGGATGGGGACTCCAAACCTCCCTGGGCAACCCCTTCCAAGGCCTGACCTTCCTTTCCAGGGAGAAATTCCTCCTGATGGTCAACCTCAACTACCCTGGCACAGCTTGAGGTCATTCCCTCTCACCGTGTCCCTTGTTCCTTGGGAGCAGAGCCCAACCACCCTCCCCTGGCTCCCCTCTCCTGTCAGAGAGTTGGAGAGAACTCCAGGTGCCCCCTGAGCCTCTTTTTCTCCAGGATGAGCCCCTCTCCAGCTCCCTCAGCCGGTTCCCCAGCTCCATTCCCTTCCCTGGACATGCTCCAGCCCCTCAATGTCTCTCTTGTCTGAGGGGTCCAGAACTTTAACGCAGGACACGAGGTGCCACAGCAGTGGCCAGTAGAGATCACAGTGACAACCAAACCCGTGCAGATGGGTTTTCCCAACCGTCCTGGTGTAATCTGGATTAATCCATCCACGATACTAAAACAACTTGTAAATGTGAACAATTGTACTCAGAGTATAAAGACTCCTGAAGATACAATCAAGAGAATTGTGGTATTTTCAAATTAAGCCCTGTTGTGACAAATTGATGAGGCAAGATAAAAAAATGGACAGGAAGGTGGACAACATGGGGTCAGACATCTACAGTCAACAGCACAAAGTCCAGCTGGAGACCAGTCATGAGTGGTGCACCCTCTGTGTTGATTCCAGGAGGCCACAGAGATGCTCCAGGGGCTGGAGCCAGGCTGGGGGAGCTGGGGGCGTTCACCTGGAGAAAGGAAGGGTCCAAGGAGACCTTAGAGCCCCTTCCAGAGCCTAAAGGGGCTCCAGAAGAGCTGGAGAGGGACTTGGGACAAGGGATGGAGGGACAGGACACAGGGAGTGGCTTCCCACTGCCAGAGGGCAGAAGAGATGGGATAGTGGGAAGGAATTCCTGGCTGGGAGGGGGGGGAGGTCCTGGCAAAGGGTGGGCAGAGAAGCTGTGGCTGCCCCATCCCTGGAGTGTCCAAGGCCAGGTTGGAGCCACCTGGGAAAGTGGAAGGTGTCCCTGCCCATGGGAGGAGGTGGAGTCAGAAGGCCCTTGAAGTTCACTTCCAAGCCCAATCATTCTGTTATTCTGGGATCTATATTTTTTAACATCTTCACTGATGACCCAGCTGGTTGGGCTGGTCACAGCCTTGGCAAGTTTGCAGGTGATATAGATGTGGGAGGAGAAGCTGATGCACCTGAGTGACCAGGGCATGGTGGAGAAACTCACCAACAGAAACCTCACAAAGCTCAACAAAGAGATGAATCAGATATTGAGGATAAATCAGACACAGAGCAGCTTTTCAGCAAGGGATCCAGGGTTCCTGGTGAACATGGAGCTGAACGTGCACCAGAAATGGTCCCTCCCAGCAAAGACAGCCATGGGCACCATGGGCTGCATTAGGCAGAGCACTGCCTTCTCTCCTCTCTGCTCAGCATTAAGAAGACTATCTCAAAATGCTGAGCTCCCAGTCATGGACATCCTGGACCAAGTTCAATAAAATGTCACAGAGGTGATTTACTGATTGGAGTGCAAAGAGGAGCTGAAAGAATTGTGATGAGCACAGGAAGGAAAAGGCTCAAGGGGACCTCACTACAAATACCTGATGTGACAGTGTAGAGACGATGAAGCCAGACTCAATGGTGTCTAGAGAAAGGAGAAGTGGGCCCAAACTGAAATATGGGATATTGCATTTAACCAGAACTAAAAAAACACAAGCTACCCAGAATACCTGGGGTACCACCATCTTAGGAGATACTTAAAATCAACTGGATGTGACCTTGGGCAAATGGCTCTAAGTGACCCTGCCCCTGGACATGACAATCTCCAGGGGTTCTTCCCAACCTTGGGCACTTTGGTGACTCCCTGAAACCACCACAAGCATGGCTAAACATTGAGTACAGATCAATAAACAACAAAATGCATGGAATGCTGCCTGCTGGGAATGAACACCACGTCAGTGTAGAAACCTGAAAAGCCACAACTGCACTAAAAAGAACTCTGGGAATTACAGAAAATACCCTTTAGGAAAAAATTCTGAAGTAGCAAGAATATGGCTGTTGATTAACTACAAGAATGCAGCATCAGAAGGATCTGATTTTATTTATTAGGTTGGGATTTTTTTATAACCACCATTTTTAATTTCTGCTGCAGGAACATCACACTGAAAGCAAGGACTTGCATGTTTTTTGCACTGTGGTGAAAAAGAAAACATCTATGTTGAATTCCCTGAAACTGTTCTACAAACCTGAGGAGCAACCACTGAATTTTCATCACCTGGAAGTCTAACATAACTGTTGCTGACAGGTCACCCACCTTAGACTTAATCTTACCTATAAAACTAGATTTTTCCCATATATAAAATACCCTGCCTGATAACTGAAACAGAACATAGGCAAGATATGATACTGTACCTCATGCACCTGAAAGCATTTAAAGTAACCAAGTGCATGAGGCAGGAACTTTAATTGTAAACTTTAAAATCTTCCTTCATTAGTACTGAACCAGTTTTCTGCAAGGCTGACGCCCCAGAAAACTTTTCCAGCATTCAGAAGAAAAGCCAAATGCTAATCACTGTCCTGGAGGTTACACTGGGGCTGCAGCATTAGTCATCTTTGGAAACCAGTTGTGGTTGTTCTTATTTTCCTCTCCCACTGCTTTTTCTGATCTGTGGCTGGTGCAGTGGGAGCACTCTCATCAATGTTTTCTCATAAATTCAGCTTACAAACACGAAAGAACAAAACCACTTAAGAATAGCTCACAGCTCTCACCCCCTACATCCTGCTGTAGAGTGGGGATCCAAAAACTCCTTACACAACTTAAATCAATCCTTTGGAGGATTGGCATAAAAAGCTGACTAATTCCTCCCCCTCCTCCCCTTCCCCCCCCCCCCCCCCCTCCCCCCCCCCCCACCTCTGCAGTTCTTGGTCAAATAGGCCACATTGTAAGAGGACACGACAGTTCTTGGAGATGGATGATCTCAATACAAGCTGAAAATGAAAAGAATAGAAGAAATTGTTGTTATACTGCTATTAATTCTGCAAATCTGGAATGGTTAGATCAGCATGAATGGATCTGGATGCCCATTTTCCATTTTTTAGCTGTTTCACCTTCAATAAGGTCAGCAAAGTTCCCTGTTCCTTACGTGCAGCTCCCTTCCTCCCTGTCCTAAACACTAATATAAATTCAACAGCTGGACAGCTGAGAGATCATCCAGAACTACTCTAGAAAGAGAACCATCAGAATGAAGCTTCTAATCACTTACATTGTCAATCAAATATTAAATAAAGAAGACTTTACTGTTTTATTAAAAGAATCCCAAACAAACCAACTTTTCCAGATTCATGCTACCTAGAGCTGCAGCTAATTAGGAGAATGGAAACTCTCAGGTATTTTCACTGAGTAGTTCTGTCCTGTGGCTCCTGTGAAGAACATCCCTGCAGCAGATATCACAGCATCTATTTTAGAACAGTCTGGGCTTACTGCGAAAGAACACTGGGGTTTACTATGCAGGGATTATCTCTTGAACTCATCACTTTTAAACTAACATAGCAACCTCAAATCTGCAGACCACTCAGCTATACATCTTATATACAACATCTCACTAATTGAATTACACAATTGAAAGCCACCTACAAAGCTACAAGTATGTTGTGAGGTTTTCTCTTTCAGTTTTGACTGCACTATTAATTCTAGGGTTTATTGGTTAAAAATTACTGCTGAAATAAAATTTAGTATTTTTATGAAGTTGGACACTTTGCATCCAACCCTAAAAGCCTAAAACTTCAAACTTCTTGTATTCTACATCAACAAAATAAATGTTTTGCTGCTTCTAGTCTTCAGAGTCCTTTACTAAAATAAAAAATTTCATTCATCATCATTGTTCACATGCAGGATTTGAATCCCTTAATCACCTACACCTCTGTCTCCAAGACACACCTGCAAAGTGTTCGCTCTACTGTTCTTCCAGAGTACTTTTGAATCCTTTGTCAGCCAAGGATTGCAAAGTTCTTTGGAATATTTTAGTACTGAAGGACTGCTCAGTTCCAGGCAGACCCCTCTCAAGAGAACCATGTATATGGAATAGACATTTAGTTCTCAAGATGCTCTCCTATTTAAATAATCCCGCATTATTTAAACAGTGAAAAATAGTATACATTTTGATGCTTCAGGCATTCTGGTTGGAACATCTTAACCGAAATTATCAATTGTGACAATTCCAGCTGCAGTCAGTACTTTCCACTAGTTCCACCCCAGCATAAGGAGTGTTGGAATCACAGCCACAGTCATGAAAGCTCACGATGAAGAGGGCTTCTGCATTAGCCAAAATGTAGCTTTGGTGAGAACCCATGCTCTAATTTGACAAACTGGGAGATGTTTTGAATCAGTTACATATGTCTGCTATTTTCTAAGTGAATGATTTTCTATATTTAGGCAATAATCACACATTTCACTAAGCTGCCTTTACTAGTCAAAGTTTGTGCAATGCTGTTTGGGAGAGACACCAGAGCCTCACCTGGATGAACAAGGAAAAGAATGCCTGCAGGCATTCCATGCTGCTGGAGAGGTGATGTCCTGCCCTTGAGGAAAGTCAGCAGATACTGCAGAGGGGCTGAACCTAAGCAAGGCTTCTTGGCCAAAACAGAACACTGCTTAGATGAGCAGAAACCCTTTCTCTTTAAGCTATACACTACTACACTATTTTTCAGTCTGATGTGCATTTTATTAGCTTTCTCCTGAACTCTTCAGGCAAGCTATGGAATTTTTCGCTTTTTTAGTCCCCAAACAATACCTTATTTACATACTTATAAAAGAACAAGACACCCTCCCCAGTGCTGATTAATTGCCAGACATTACGTAGGAATGCAAAACCCCCGGACTGTGAACATCCTGCTACAATGGAAATGTGTGAAAGTAATTTTGTTCCAATTTCATCTCATGGGAATGTGGGCTCATAAGCATCCAATTAAAAATAATTCTGACCGATCGAGATATGTTTTAGCTTCACATGCTCACGTGGTAGAATGCATCTAGATCATGCCTGTGATGAATTTTTACCAGGGTGGGAGGAACAGGGATTATTATGTAGAAAGAATATCACTCTTGCAATTCTTCCCTTTCGATTTCATTTTTTGTGCATGAGAATGTAGGGTTTTGGCAACCTGTGCTGTTTTGCACTATTTGGGTCAGGTCACCTGGGGAACCTGCAATGGGTTGTAATGGGAAAATTCCAAATCAATACGAAGCCTTTTAAAGAAATCTGTAAGGCAAACAACTCAACAAAATCCTGCATGGCAATCTGCCTCTGACTTCCATTTTTTGATGCCAAAAGAAGCCACTTTGATCAGTTTGTCTGACACAAGCCATAGGAATTCCCTCAGCTACTTCCTCCTTCAAGTCCAATAGCTTTGGCTGGACTTGGACATATCTTTTAGGAAAACATCCAATCTCATTTAAAAATTCCAATCTTGGGAAATCCGGAGCCTTTGTTAAACTATTCCAGTGACTCATTCAACATGTTAAAAAAGATGAACCAGTCTCAGCTGGGTTTGCTTCAATTTCCAGCTACTGGAGCACATTATATTTTGCATAGATTCATAGAACACCCAATTCAGGATTGGGAGAGCCTGTTCAGTGCCCAACTACTCTCTGGAGGAAGAACCTTTTCCTAATATACAACCTAAACCTCCCTGATGTATCTTAATAAAGAGACCCTAATTGAAGGATTTATTTACCCTTAGACTTCCAAATAATTTAAGAGTAAACTCATAAACATGCCACAGAGTACTTCTGAGTTCTTTTGAAGTCAACCTGAACTCTTATCTTGCAGCATGACCCATGTGCATGAAATTCTACCAGCTTTATGAAAATGGACCTTGCTTTCATCAAGCTTAGACAGTTATATTTGGATATCAGCAATGTGTCCCCTTCACTGATCACCTTCCTCCCTAAAAACTATCCTTGGAACTTCATTTTAATCAGGGCAGAAGTTAATGAACCACTGCAGAGGGTTTCCACTAGACATGCACACACTTGATAAGCATCCAGTTAAACTGCATTTGAGACCTGCAAGCCCACTGAATACCCCACAGCATTGATTTTATACCTCACTGGTTTCTTGATCATTATGCTGTGCAGTATGAAGATAAATAATCTGTAATAGAATTATTTATAAACAATTCAACTCTGCCAAGTCAGTCAATGTTGAGTGTAAAGTGATCCTTCCATATAAGCAACTCCAATCCTTCAATAAAATTACCTGCAGCTGACTAAAAATCACAATCTGAAAGCAATAAAATATTAAATTATATTCATTCAACAGATCTCTGATCATATATTTTTTTAGTTTTATTTTTTTTCCCCACAAAGAAATATGCTGTTCCTCATCACCACAGCAGCCAAAGAAAAAGCCTTCTCTCCTGACTTGTGCTCCCAGCTCAGGGACTGAGTCCACGCAAACCATCTTGCATGGAAGCTCAGAGAACAGAGTTTCCACAAAAATTTACAGGCTGCTCCACAGAAATCTGAGCATATGAGTATTGACAAACCAGCCTGCATTCTTAAAGAATTAATGCAGCTTGATGGCCTCATTTTCCTTTGTCAATTTTCACTTATTTTTGCTTTTACTTACTTCTTAAGTGACTTGAACAATTCTGTCAGCTGTTCAATGGTCTATCTAAGGCTGAGGTTTAAAATAACCACTTCACAACCATTGTAGTCAATGATTATCACAGCATCTCACGCCACTGGGTTGGCATTGAAAATGAAAAATAAAACAGTGAATATTAAACCCTACAGGAAAAAGACCACCTTTGAGTCCTTAGGTTAAACATCAGTAATGGCAGCAGCTGGAATTTGTCAGTGGCACAGGTTATCCAGGAAAGAAAAAAAAAAATTTGTTCATTGTCACAAAAATATACAATCTCCAACTCTGACATGGAAGGCTGGACGAAATATGCTAAGTGTCTCAATAAAAAGAGAAATTTCCCAACCAGCCCATAATTATGCTAATGCAATTACATTGCAATCCCTAAAGAGGTACCAACCCTGAATCTCTTTCCAGGTTGGCAGAGCAGAGATCACTGAATAGAGCTTGTGGGAACAGAAAGGAAAAAGAGAAGGAAAACCACCCACGGACCATTGAGTATTGTCAAAAAAGAGTAACAAGCTTCTTTATCCTTTAAAAGTGCTTGAATCTACCAAGAGTTTTAGATCTTTTTACTGGAGAAATAATTTTTTGGGGGGCAAAAATATTTTAAAGTAAGTTATTTACCATTCCAAACATTGCTCTCTTTAGTGATAAATGAAGCTGCTTGTTGCCTGTGACAGATCCAGATTCTGCCTTTTCATTATTCTACTTCTTATCCTATGACATAAGTAGGGTAATTCATAAAACCTCTGACAGGTTAAGCTCACGGTCAAGTAAGAACCAGTATTTTTCCTATCCAAGACCAGGTTGGTCAGGACTTTGAGGAACCTGACATAGTGGAAGGTGTCCCTGGCGATGGCAAGGGGTGGGATGGGATGAGCTTTTAAGGTCACTTCCAACCCAAACTATTTGGTGACTCTAAGCCAAGCTGATTTAACCTGCACTAACTCCAGGTGAAATTTTTTCACACTAACTGCCTAAATACTGAATGTAAACAAACAAAAGATTATCTACAGAATCAAAGAAAAAGAATTCATATACTTTGAAACATTTGAAAGAATATTAAATGATGTAGATCTCCATATTGCTTTAATTCACACAAAAACCACTTGAGGTTCAATAATAAACATATTTGGTTCGTGTTTCTCCCCACCTTCCCTTCCCAGAGTAAAGCCAAATAAAATATGTCAGACTTGCAAATGTTTTACCTGTTTTTGAGGAGGATACCCTGACACCTTTTCTATTTGTACTCAAGGCCAGGCCAGCAATCCACATCAGGACAAAGGACTAGGATCCAATCCCTATGCCCCAGCATAGCTCACACTCCAAGGAAAAAGGAGCTGGCAGCTGGATAACAAATTGAAATTGGCTTTAAGCAGTACTTCAGCATCACATTGCAGCAACAGAGCCATTTCTAGTAATTAGCAGTATTTCTCAGAGCTAACCTCCAAGGCCCTGATCCTGCAAAGGCTGCACATTCCTAAATTAGTATAACTGCATAATTCCATTGACTCTGATGGTATGGGAGGAGGATGGCTGCAAAGCTTATCCTCTAAACACTTCAGACAATGTGCCAGAACACTTCTGAAAGGGAGCATTAAAATCTTATTAAATATACTTTGCTGTTCAAACAAACCCAGAATTAAGTAATAAAAGGTATGGAAAAAAAGGTAAACTGTGTGTCAATCTGACATTGTGCTTCTTGGTCTTTTTTCTCTGGGAAAAAAAAACCAAAACAAACTTAATTCAAATTTTAGTGCATAATAATTTTTACCTCTACTATTTTAAGAACGTATTTACTCAATTTACAAGGCTCAGCAAAACCATGTTTCCTGCTTTCACACACAATGCCAAACTCACTATGAAAATAAAACTGTCCTTAGTTTGTTCAGCATCCCAGAACTAACCATTGCTTGTTAGCTGCCTCTTTGCTAGTACATGCACTAAGCCAGTTCACCTTCAAAAACAATTTTCCTGAGCTTGACTGCAACCCAAAGAAAGGTTTAAAACAAAAAGGGAACACACACAAGCATTCAAACTTCACACGATGAACATGCAATGCAACAGGAAACCACAATGGTAAGAGACAACATATTTCACATCACAAAGCACAGTTACTGAGATAATCAATATCTAGCATAGCCACAACAAAATTATTAAACAATAAAAATGACAGATTACATTATGCAATCTAATGCAGTGCATGATAAATTAGGTACTGTATCTTTAGTTTTTTAGAATTTGGAAAAGCAAATCAACAGTAGCTCCAAATCCCAGTTAAAGCTGCCTGGAGAACCGGTGATGTGAGCTTACTCCCTGTGGGACAGCAAAGCACATACTATTTTCCTTTCCCTGTCCCTCACTTTAACCAGTTTTAGCTGTTTAGGAAGTGTGGGATGCGGTTGTGCCTACGGATGTGACACGTCACCACCGGGATCTTGCACACACATCCATGGAAGCTTGAAAAACTCAGAACAACAGACTGGTTTGGGTTGGAAGAGGGACTTTCAAAACCATCCAGTTCCCCCTCCCTGTGCCATGGGCAGGGACATCTCCCACTGTCCCAGGTTGCTCCAGCCTGGCCTTGGACACTTCCAGGGATGGGGCAGCCACAGCTTCTCTGTCCAACTTGTGCCAGGGCCCCATCACCCTCACAGCCAGGAATTCCTTCCCAATATCCCCTCAAACCCTGTCATTGGTCAGTGGGAAGTCATTCCCTGTGTCCTGACCCTCCATCCCTCGTCCCCAGTCCCTCTCCAGCTCTCCTGGAGCCCCTTTAGGCTCTGGAAGGGGCTCTAAGGTCTCCCTGAGGTCTTTTCTACTTCAGGCTGAACGATCCCCATTTTCTCAGCCTTTCCTTGTAGGAGAGGTGCTCTATCCCTCTGATTAACTTAGTGTTTTCTCTGGACTCATTTCAATAGATCCATGTCCTACCTGTGTTGGTGCCCCAGGGCTGCAGTCAGCTCTGCAGGTGGGGTCCCACCTCAGTGGGGCAGAATCCCCCCTGCCCCTGCTGCCCACGCTGCTTTTGAATATGTTTCACTCAAACATGAATATATTTGCACACAAAATGTATCAAAATAGTAATGAAAACCTTAAATCTACCGGATATACAAAGACAGGGAACAACATCTGGAGATATCAGTTAATTATTCTCTGCCTTAAATACTTTATAAATTCCATCTCTTATCCAAACAGAATGTTCACAGGGTAACATGCTGCAGTACTTTATACAGGATGAGTTCATGGATTCACACAAAAACTTCTGACAACTCAATTATGCCACTGTATTTGACGCTATTTCCAGACCTAGGCAGGCAAGTTTCCTGAGCATACACCTTTCTAGTCATATGGTACCAGAACAACAACAGAGAATGAGCCATTAAAAACTGCTACCTCTATATCTCTGCACCAGCATTTTGTATTTCAAATCCTCTGTTCTCCTCCCATCTCAGGAAAACATAACCTGCAGTGAAAATCTGACATTTTACCACCTCCCAGACTCATGTGTTCTAATGCATCTCAACTGGTGCTTAAGTCCCACTCCAGGAAGTCATACCAGTCAACTATTTCTCCATCAGTTTCACTACAGGGAACAACTAGATGAACTTTTCACTCTAAAAACTTCACAAGCTTGTCACATGAAAACACATGTGGTGTTATCAGTGCTTATTCTCATCCATAAAACACTTGAGAGATGCAATACCCATGGAATAGTATTTAGTCTCCCAAGGATGCTTCTGTCAACTTAATCTTTTAGTGTTGCTGCTGTACAGAATTACCAAAATTTCATGGAAAGAAGCTGGGAGAATGATGCTATTTCTTTTATGCTTTCAGGGTTTCATTCCTACATATAAAACATTACATCTTAAACAAGATTTTGCTGTGGACTGCACTCATTATTAGTATCCATTTTTAAATAAGCCTTTGAAATCTTAGGCTTTTGACTACTTTAATAAAATATTCCTGTTCCAAATTAATCTAGAGAATGCCCTTGGGACAGCTAGATTTTCATCTCCTGTTGTGATCCTTCAGTGTAACTCTCCATCATTATGCACCACTATAAAATTTTTTCTTCTGTACAAAAAGCTATTTCAGCTTGCAGGCTGTATTTTCCTCCCCTGACAATCAAGCTGGTTTTACTTATGTTTACTGTGTGGTCTCTTGCTATTGTATGCTGGCTTAGCTGAGAAGCTGCATTTCCACCCTGGATGTTTTCCACGTTCTGATCAATTTTGTCACGCAATTTTTTCCTTGTTTTCCTAAAGCTTCTAGGATTTTGGTTAATCTACTTAAATATCTGCAGCATCAACAGTGAAATAGTAAATTTTAGTTAAATTTTTACTTGGTGTAAACAGCTCAGAGAAACTCTTTGGGCACTGCAAGCAGAATTTATTTTTACATTCACTCTCTTTACAGGGTCTTTACAGTTTATGTTGAGCACACCTATAATTCTGCATCATGAACAAGGACTATTATGGTTGGGCTTGATGATCTTTCAGGGCTTCTCCAACATGAATGATCCTAAGATTAACTGTCATGAAGGCACACTGAACTTGAGGGAAAAGCTCTTAAGATTTCCATTCTTGAAAAGCAATTTATATAGACAATATTCCCAAAACAATAGGAAGTATTAGACAATTACATGTAAGACAAATCTCTGTACTAATTCCAAACAAACTACACAGCTGCCTGGAACTTTTGTGAATCACAACTCAAGGTTCTTATGTCATAGCTTTGGAAAAGGATTAAAATACGTCAACATTAAAAAGCATTTAAAACTTCCAAAGGCCACAGAATTTGTATCCTAAATTTAAAAATACAAAACCAAACCATTATTAGACTCCCATTTCTACCACACGTTTCAGGATATATACCAAGGATGCTATAAAGGCAGAAACCATCCCCTTAGAAATCAAAGTTATCTATCAGTTAACTGGAAACATGCACAGATCAGTCACAGAGCATGCAGCATGCAGTAAATGGAGTGCAGAGGTTAATAACCTGGAAGCATAGGATCTGAGAATGTGAGAACAAGTTAAAGACAAGAGTTCCTCTCCATTGTCACTGAGGGTCGAGAAGCAATGCTGCAGCGTAGAGCAGTGGGAGTGGGGGAAATACAGTTTGTCCAAGACATACACATATCTCCGCAAGTGGCGGCAGGTATAACTGAAAGACAAGGGTAGAGGGAGACAAAACAGAAAAAAGAGGTATTTTCCTTTAAGAAAGCTAAGTCATGGTTTAACATCCTTGGTTTTTGTGCCAAGAGTCAATGGAAGATGCTAAGGAAGCAGTGGAGCGGTTTGACATAAAACAACAGTTTTGAGAGGCAGAGGGATCCGTTCGGCTGTGCCCACGGGCTGGTCCTGTCACTGCTGCACAGGGAACCTGACAAGTCTCAGGCACTGGAGACACAAGAATTTGGGCTTCTTTTCGGTGTGTCTCCCTTTTTTTCTTTTTTTGTTTTATTTATTTTTTGAGTCAATATCGTCTTAAGAAAAGTCTTATACTCTCTCGAATTGCCCTTAGAAGTGCAGAGGACTGGCCCTGGTTTACAAAGTTTACTTTTTTTTTTTAAAAAAAAGAGAGTATTCAAAAAATTTAACTGATTTTCAGGGAAACTGACACCTGACCTAAGGTAAAAAATTAAAAAAGAACTGCTAATCAGTATGAACAGCTCTTGCAGCCCGGGATGGCACTGGTAGAGTATTCCTGTATTTAATTGTAGCTCCTCAAACCTGGTGCATTATCATAACCAAGTTACACAATTAAGACCTGGTCAGTTTTTCCACGGAAAACTACAATCAATTCCATGAAGTAACTATAGAGCAAGCAAAAAAATCCATTTAATATTCATATTGAGCAACTCTGAATGCTCCTGAATAAGAGATACATTGACTATGACTATGCACAGGATAGCCTCCCACTCCTAATGGAAAGAAAAATTAATTCATTAGAGAAGTTCACCTGCAACAAACTGCATCACTGGTGAACTTTTAAACAAACAAAAAATAAAACCTTGATCATCTTTTGTTGTAGGGTTTGCGTGGAAGACACTTCAGTGCGTAATGGTGCACAGCCTGGGGTGTGGCAAGGGTGATGATGTGACTCAATGATCTTAAAGCTGGACTTGGTAATCCTGGAGGTCTTTTCAACCTAACTGATCCTATGACTCTAAGTTCCCCAGAAAGTGCCTTAAAGCAGCCCAAGACATTGTGAGATAAAAATCTCAGTTCATGGTGGTCCTATCAGAGTGTCTGCCGTCCCCATTGCAGCCTGCTATGTCTCCAGGACAAGCAGACCCATAGACTGCTAAACTGGGAAAGTTTCCAGGCAAGATTTATGAAAAAAAGTCTCCTTTGCTGACTTTGGCAAGAATCAGCAAACACATGAATTCTAGGCTACAACATCCTCACCAAATGAAAAAAAACCCCATCATTTAATGGCTTCATAGGTGAAAACTTGGCTGAGGGAGTTTTGTACCCAACTATCTGCATTTCACAGACTGGTATCTCTCTACAATCCCTGTGGACATAGTCATATGTGGCTAAAACACTCTTTTCAGAGACAAAATCATCTGTGTACCTTGGGCAAAGAACAGGACAGAAAGCAGCGACACCAGCAGCTGATCCCTGGATAAAATCTGTGGGGCAATAAGCCCAAGACTATCACGAAACCCACATCTCCCACTGCTGTGCTTTAAACAAATCCATTACCAGGTTAAATCAGGCAACTACCTTTGCTCTGGAAGTTGAGGAACACATAATCCCTTTTAGCACTTCATTTGCAGATATAATAATTTTCAGGAGAGGAAGTAGCTGTAAGGAGGCAATTTCCTAATCTTTCATGACTTTTTTTTTTTTTTGTGACCACATGTTTTGAGCAGCATAGGCTATTCTCTTCACTCTACAGGCCAGAGATAGAGAAGATAGAGAATTTACAGGATCCCATACTGAGGAAAAAAACCCACAAGCCTTTCCTTCCATCTCCCCACAGAGGCCACACAGAATTTTTTTCCCAAACCAGATTAAAGAGCATATTTTTAGAATGGTGACTCTCAGAAGATTTAAATGGTTGTAACTCCACTGTTCCCACTTAGTATATTTAACCAGCCTTGTTGTTAGAAAACTGTACCTTATTTCAAGCCTCTATAGGTCTCATTACTGCCATTCAATCTTGTTAGACTTTAGTCAAGAACTTGAAAGGGTCTTCTACTGTAGAACCACAGAATGGTTTGGGTTGGAAGGGATTTTAAGGTTCATCTTGTTCCACCCTCTGCCACAGGCGGGGACACCTTCCGCTATCCCAGGTTGCTCCAAGCCCCCTCCAACCTGGCCTTCAACACTTCCAGGAATGGGGCAGGAATTCCTTCCCAATATCCCACCGATCTCTGCCCTCTGGCAGTGGGAAAGCCATTTCCCCTTGTCCTGTCCCTGCATCCCTTGTTCCAAGTCCCTCTCCAGCTCTCCTGAAACCATTTTAGGCCCTGGAATCCTTCTCCCAGCTCTCCCAGCCTGGCTCCATGGGGGAAGTCATATCACTTTATCTTTAGCCCCTGCCAATGTTCTCCCCAGATGGGAACAGGAAGACTTGATCCCCAATCATGAACATCACATTTAGGCTTAACTGAGCAGGTGGATGAGACCACAGCATGCAGCAGGAGGAGAAGCTCATTAGGCTGCTCCTATTTTCAAAGCTGAACTTGTTTACAGAAAAGTTAGCTCTTAAAAGCCATACCAAGAGCTATGCAATCCCACAAACCTGTGGTTTTCAGCAGTTGCTCTGACCACCAGAACTTACATCACATTGAAGACTAAGCATCTCCATTAAATAAATCCTCTTAGGTAAACCTGAACAAAATCAAGGCTTAACTCCTTTAAGAGCATGTACATTAAGAAAAGTTGACACTGAATTTTCACTGACTAATCACGGGTTTGAAATCAGCTTACTTGATCCACCAGAAATCAGGTTTACAGCCACATATACAGTTACATGGTAGTGAAATTTTTGTTTTCTGTACATTCTACAGGGCACATTTCTTCTATTTTACAGCAAAAGGCCATCTTCAATTACAACATAGTACTAAGAAAATTTGAAATAGCGCTATTGCAGAAAATAAAGAGCAATATATTTATGTGCTTGTTTATTATTCATGTATTCTGCTTACCTGGAGGACAAAGCTGTAGCAAAACTGTAATAAAATCCCACTACAAAAAAATTGTAATCCCCTTACAAAAAGCCATCTGATAAACATTTTGAATTCTGATAACACAACATGACAGTGTCAACTTCTAATAGCTAAAAAATAGAGTGTCCTGTTACATATCAGTGAAATTAGAGTGCAGTTGAGTTATTCCAACTAAAAAAAAAAAGTTATTGTCTTTAACACAGCCATGGCTATGAAAGCCACAGAACCTCAAAATTTAAAGATCCAAAGCAACAGAGGATATTATCAGTATCTTGGAGACTAAAGTGCCAGGATCCTTTCTGTCTGGTAGCCATCCATCTCTCACACTGGATCAGCTGGGATTCCCTGTGATTCCAGAATACAAGCTGGGTGGAAATGAATGTGAAGATGGAAACCCAACAAAATCTTTGAGTGAGGACGCTCAAGACTGACAGGCAACAGGGCAAAGCACCAAGTTCAATCATTAGAAAGTCAGAAAGAGGTATTTAAAAGGCTTCTGTAGGTAGTTTTTATGTGTTTCTTGTTTGTTTTTCCCTGTCTGTACTACACATTGAGGGGAGGGAATTGAAAGAGAGAAAAATTAAACAAAACACCAAAACCACCACAGAAAAGCATAATTTGCTAACCATTAATAATGTGTATTTTTTAATAAAAATATGCCTAAAATAATTTGTTACTATGAGAGATAGAGAACTTGACATCTGTGAAGAGGCCTGTAAACTACCTCCTACTTGAAAATTTTTTCTCCTCATGTTTCTGGCACCCACAAATGATTCCTCTCCTGATCCTGGCACTGCTTCGTTCTGCCCAAAAGCTGGTAAAAATTCAGAAGGCAGGGAAGAAGCTGCAGTATTGGCTGGCAAATGGGCCACAAAAAAAAAAAAAAATAAAATTGCTCAAGGAGCAGTTGCTCCTGCTTGTAACTTTCCCCAACTTCTAGAGCTGTCCTTTCCTCTGCCCTCCTGCAAGGACAGCCCATTCTCATAAATCTTCCAAGAGGTGAACACCTTCACCTGACTGCTGTGAGAATACTGTCACCTGCTTATCCCAATCTCCTGTAATCCTGGAGCTCTGGTCCTCTACCCAAGAGCTTTTTAGATTTGTCTAAAATGTTAAAATGAGAGGGTGAGATCCTCCCTGTGCAGACTGTTCACTGCCTGTTCACTATTCACCCAGGCACATGTAGGGAAAACATATGATTTTTATATACATATAAAAATTAACCCAATATATCTGTATTTATTTGTAATTTGATGCAGATTTGACGAAGGCAAAGGAAAAGTTTTCTTTCCATAGTTTGGCCAATCCCAATCAGTGAAAGCGTTCTGATTGCAGCAGCTAAATGAGGGCATCAAAGACACATTTTAAAATCAGTGGGAGTTTGATGTCGAGAGCCAGAGGGAAGGTGGAGGTTCACACACAAACATAAGAGAATATTTTCAGTAGGAAGGGACCTATAATGACTATCTAGTCCAACTGCCTGATCAATTCATGGCTGACTAAATCAAAGCATGTTAAAGCACTGGCACAGGTTTCCCAGAGAAGCTGAGGCTGCCCCACTCCTGAAGTGTCCAAGGCCAGTTTGAAGCAATCTGGGATAGTGGGAGGTGTCCCTGATCATGGCAGGGGTCGGGGTGGGGTGGTCTTCAAGGCCCCTCCCAACTCAAACCATTCTATGACTGACAACTTCTCTGAGAAGCTTGTTCCAGGGTTTGATCAGCCTTTTGACAAAGAAACACTTCTTAATGTCCAGTCTAAACTTCCCCTGTGCAGCTCTGAACCATTCCCACACGTCCTTTCAGCAGATCCCAGGGAGAAGGGGTCAGTCTCCTCTTCAGGAAGCTGGAGGGAGCAATGAGGTCATCTCTCAGCCTCCTCCTCCCCAAACTAGACAGGCCCAGACTCCTTCCTGCCTTTTCACCAGCTTTGTTGCTCTTCTCTGGATGCACCCAAGGACCACCTTAAACAGTGTGTCCAGAACTGCATACAGTGCCTGAGGTGAGGCTGCACCAACACTGGATAAAGTGGGACAATTTCCTCATTGGTTTTGCTGTGTTTGATGTGTCCCAGGATGTGGTTTCTCCTCTGGGCTGCCATGGCTTCCTGCAGCTCTACAGAGTCCTCCTGATCATCTGGAGACCCTCCAAGGACCTTGTGTGAAACATGCAGATAATCAAAACCAACAAACAAATGAGACTTTGCTAAAGATTCCTCTAAACCCGCTGTTTCTCTGAAAAATATTCAACATCCTAAATGGCCATTGCAATTGTTTTGGTTTAGGTGATCATATCACTCCAATTTTTAACTCAAACTCCACATTAATTCGAGAAGTGTACACAAGACTACAGCCACAGACTAAACACCTAGCAAAAATAAGAGTTTGAAAACAAGAAGTGCTGAAATTCATGGTATGTTTACATCCATTTTTTCATCCAAAATTTAAGACTTGAACAAGACAACAACGCTAAGCAAAACATGAAAAACCACTCACATCCTTATTTGTTTAAACTAGAAAGATGATATTTTCTCTAGTGAAGTCAACTGCAATTTTAAAATAAATACATCAAAGGCAAAAATGTAAACAGCATCAGGCCAACACCTCAACGACACAGAAACAAAGCAAATTGGGCAGGGTACAGACAAGTGGTATAAAACTAGTATTTACTAACCCTTCTATAAACACAACCAAGGCCAAAACATCATATACAGGATTCAAAAGAAAAATTCTAATTGCTAGTGTTTAAGTACTTTTAATTCATAATCTTCCTCTTGGCACATGCCATGTTTTATGAGGGTTATAAATCTTTAGTGTTGTTGAGAAAAAGAAAGGTCTTGAAGACATGCATGCCATGTGTATTAGCTCAGAGAAACTAGATTAATCTGCAGCAATAAAAAAAAGCCAATTCTGATTCTGCTAAGCCTGATTAAATATTTAGGTCATATTGTTTCTGCAGCAGAATTTGAAAAATGCAGAGCAAATAACATCTTTTGCTGAGCTTGAAGACTTAATCACACTGCTTTCAAAAGGCAGTTAAGTTACAACATGACTCTATGGGAAAGCCAACATGAAAGTCTTTAAAACAAAAATAAATGAAAGTATGAGCTAATTTAACTAGTACAGGTTAGTCAACACATCAAACTATCCCTGTACACGTGGGCAGAATGTCATGACGTGCAATGAATGTTTTACTACCGTTCATGTTTGATAACTTGTGTTCTAGGAAGTCCTATTAGTCAGCACTCTCCTGTTCCCAAAGACAATCCCAATCAAAATATATTTTGTATTCAA
The DNA here is from genome assembly GCA_013399895.1 of Serilophus lunatus. Lineage (NCBI taxonomy): Eukaryota > Metazoa > Chordata > Aves > Passeriformes > Eurylaimidae > Serilophus > Serilophus lunatus. The sequence continues at coordinate 123,362 of VXBA01001792.1, read as the reverse complement.
ATGCTACGTAGATGATAGCAACAACTTATTAGATCATCTACTCCATGAGAACCGTTGATTTATTTTCTGCCTAAAATATCCCCTACTGATATTCTTTCATACATTATAAAGATCTGAAAGGCAAACCATCAATCTGCCCAACTCAAGGCCACGCTGGACAGTGCTTTGAGGTATTTGGGGTAGTGGAAGGTGTTCCTGTCCACGACAGGGGGTTGGAACAAGATGATTTTTAAGATCTTTCCCAACCCAAACCATTCCAGGATTATACAAATCTTGTCAACAGTAAGACACATCATATGCATCATGCAAGATTAGATTTTTGGATTAAACTTTTGATTTTTGTTTATTCCACTACTACCGATGACATGATGAACTGTGGTACTGATGAACCACAGCAGAAATACTACTATGTATTTGTTTTTCAGTACCAAGACTTTTATTAAAGTGCTATGTTCATGGAAAGGTGATTTGGGCTTCTCTGGGGTGAGTTTCTGCCAGTGTGGTGTTTAACACAGTTAAACTCCCTAAAAAAATCCCTTCTTTTTCATTCTGCTTTTTTTGTTGTTCTCTTTTCTTTTCTTTTCTTTTCTTTTCTTTTCTTTTCTTTTCTCTTTTCTTTTCTTTTCTTTTCTTTTCTTTTCTTTTCTTTTCTTTTCTTTTCTTTTCTTTTCTTTTCTTTTCTTTTCTTTTCTTTTCTTTTCTTTTCTTTATTTTCTTTTCTTTTCTTCTTTCCTTTTCTTTTCCTTTTCTTTTCTTTTCCTTTCTTTTCTTTTTTCTTTTCTTTCTGGTTTTTTTTTGCTTTGTTTGTTAATTATTTTTCTTATCTCAGAGTCATAACTAAGATCGAAGACACCTTAGGAATTCTCTAGCCTAACCTGCCCAAAGCAGGGTTAAAACTGAATCCACATCTGAGCAGGGGTTTATTCAGTTTGGTCTCAAAAGCCTCCAGAGACAGAGACTCTACATCTTCTCTGTGCAGACATGCCAGTGTGTTCCCCTGACCAGGAAAAATTCCTTTCTTCCAACAGGCTGACACCTCCAGCCCACTCTCTCTCATCCTCCTGCCACACACAGAGCCTGGCTCCCTCTCCTCACCTTCTGTGCATGGGAATGCTGCTCACCCTTTCTCTGACTCTCCTGCCATAGCCTTGCCCCTGTAGCTTTTTTCTCCTCCAGGCTGATCAACCCCAGCTCCCTCAGCTCATCTTCCTACACCAGCCCCCAGCCCTCACAGAATGCTCTGCTGAGCTTGCTCCAGTTGGGCAACTCCTCTTTCATGCCTAGAGGCCCAAAACCTGGATGCAGTTTTCCAGAGGTCCTCCAGTTGTCTTTCACTGGCATAAGCCAACTCTCACAGGGCTCCTGGATGCTTTTCACCAGGTCTTGTGGACATGGATGTGTCCATCCTCAAGTAATCCTTGACTTGATCCTTTTCCAATCCTGGCACTTTCCTTCCTCCTTGACCCTCACCTAACTTCCCCATGTAACATTCTCATAGCTTTCTAAAAATACTTCATCCCTGCAGGCCTTCTTTCCAGATACAATTATCCCTAAATTTATATCTCACAGCACAGAGTGATGACAGGATTGTAAATTACATTATTGCAAAACAGCAGTTTGGGGGCAATGGGTCATTATAGGGTTAAAGGTGCCATAACAACACAGAAAAGAAAAGGATGAAAATTATTTAAATACTTAAGAAGCGATTATTTTGTGATAACGTGTCACAGACATAAGTTCCCATGCCCTGAAGCAGCACTCTGTCACAGTGCTGGCCAAATGTACAAAACAGGCTTATGAGAAGAGTATTATCTTCATGCATGAAAGTATTTATAGTGAAAGAGGGCAAGGAAATGAAAACCAAACAAGTTCTGGAGATGTCTGATAGACTGAAAACAAAATGAGAAATATATGAGATTCTTCTATAGAAAGGCCAAATTACTTCTGTACAGATGAAGTTCCATCAAAAAGAACAAACGGATTTGTATATTAAAAGCAGACACAAGCAACTGATGACCCATAAGCAAAGAAGATATGAAAGAGCTGAGAGGAAGTGCCTGTTCAGTTCTGATGTTTCAGAAAAAGGGGGAAGGCTTTAATCACCCAGATGCACTGGTTACTTGGAAGGCACATATCCCTGGCAGCTTAAGAGATGCTACTATGGGAATGTTGTTTTGGAAACCTCCTGTGCTTTTATCCTTTGGCTAGACACTTGTGATAATTCACAGGCTCTGCACAGGATTACAGGCATGCTACAACACCCTCATTAATGTGGACATTTGCATCTCCGTCTGCCTGGACCTGGAAAATCCTCCTCCAGGAGACACCACGTCAGCCCCTGCCCTGCTCCCCAGCAGGGTTCACCTACCTCAGCCCCTCCAAACTGTGGTTTTGGGAGAAACACCCACTTTGGACCCAAGTACAAATTAACAAGTTACAGAAACATGTCTCTACACAGCTTCACAGTAAATTTATTTATTCATGGCAGAACTAAGTGTATTTACTTTACCTAAAAGCCTGTTCTATCCTAAACTTGCTGAAGGCCATTGCCATTAAAAAGGTTGAGTCATTCAACAGTTATAAAGGCCTGGTGCACATTAAAGTTGTTAAATCCTGATTCTCTCCCCTGTATCTATAGTTTCACCCTCCATTTACATGCCAGATGATACAAAATGCAATATTCTTTTTGCAATCCATACAAACTGCAGAGTATATGGTGGTGGGAAATACCTTGGTCTGAGTACTTAAGAGATGCAGAAATTTCATTAAAGTGTTACTCCGTATTTCTAAAACCCATTAGAAAGGCTGCTTGAAAATCCTTACTGAAGAGCGGGGTCTGAGCGTACTGAACATTTCCATGTATGGTGGAAAGGGGAGTTTTCAGCAGCAATTTGGAGGGCACAGACACAGGTCAGTTGGGTGTTAAACCTCTCTACTTCCCTCCCTGCAGGCACTCATACCTATCCTGGCTTCACACACTAAACATATATAACGATATCAGTTAAAATGTGAAATAAACAGCACCCTGACAAGGAAAAAAAAGATTTACGGTCAATACTGTATTTTTTGCTTTATTTTTGTTTCGTTCTAATGTTTACTTAGAGCTGTAACACTATTTCAGTTTGTCAGATAAATCCTTGTGTGCTCATTAGTCATTAATTTCTTTAGATCAGTGCACTGATCTAAAAACAGTGCACTGTTTTTTCCAAAGAGACAATTTCTAAAAGGGAAAGAGTACATGCTGTTTCTGAATAAAGCATTAATGAGCCAAATACTCTGCAACTGAGGATAAACGACAGGTTCAAGCAAGCCATTATCCTGAGTCACCTCTATTTCTGTTAGAGAACACTGTTCCATAAATATATCCCATTCAAAACAAAGAACAAGACTGCAGTTTCTAGGATTCTGTTGGAATGGCAAATAATAGTTTTTAAAGGACTGTTAGAATTCTCTTGTTCTTTTTAAATCTCTGAAAAATCTTCTGCAGGACGAATTATTGGTCCAGATGCAGATCCAGATGATCTTTAAAGTCCCTTCCAACCCAAGCCATTCTATGATCCAGAGTGTACAATAGACACACAAATCCCAAATAATACAGTGGGATACAACACAGTAAACATTTTAGTGGTCTTAACCTTTTTATCTGGGGCAGTTAGAAGAAATAAAAATTTTCAGGGGCAGAACTGGAATTGCGCTATTGGGTTTCTCTTTTTTCCTTCCTTTAGTTACTAAACATGCAGATAAATGATGCAACTTAGAGCAATCTCGGTCTTCTCTGCAAATTCATCTGCAAAACAGCACTGGAAGTGTACCACAAAACCTGCAGGTTTCCTCAGGTATTTCTTCTTCTCCATCAGAAGAGATTCCTAAGATTGACAGTTTTAAGATTCCACCAAAAAACAAAATAAAAAAAAAAGGTTTAATCCCCCAATTTGAAGACTATTATCAAATTATATGTTTCCCAAGAATTTATGTGGCACAGTAACTATGGATGGGCCATGCAAAACAATCAAAGGTGGCACAACGGAGCCTTCTCCCTCAGAACTCCTGGTCTCTGTGACATGTGTGATGCTCTAGATTCCCTGAAATAGGGAGCAAGACTCAAGAGACTTCACTTCTATGATAATTTGCACCATGTTCATGTAATCATGTATCTTGCCAAGAGATGGCTTGCAGTTTGTAAAACATGGAAGTACAGCATGACCTTCTGGATGGCAGAAAACAAATGAGTTGTAGTAGTGCCTTGCCTGCTAAAAATGACAAAATTACTACACTGGCTGTGGCCTACAAATCAGCAGAGATACAAAAAGTGGTTGAGGGAAGAGCAATCTATCTTGTCCAAAGCTGAGCTTTTAGAGTGGTGCCTATTTAGGTACTCAAGACCTTTCTAAGGCAGGTCAGCAATCAACAATGTCATTTTCAAGGAATCCTGTGCCAATACTTGCAGAGCAGCAAACAGCTCAGCCACTCTGTTCCATGTGAGAGGAGCCTAAGACAGAGAGAAATAACCTTTCCTAAAGATCCCTCCGTGGTTCACCCCGATCCAATCTCTCTCCAAATAAAGCCGTGGGTCAGTCCATCTGGGAAGTCTCCGTGACCCGTGAGCTGCCACTTCCAACGGCACGCGGGGCACTCGACTGCCCACAACAGATGGAGGACCAGGGTATTACTGTCCCATCAGGCGCCCACTCGGAATCCCCAGCAGGTTCAACCAGGCTTAAACCAAGTTCAATGATATTTCCATGCTGGAAACAGCTGATATCAGCCTAAAACCTTGCCTCCATATGTTACACACAGGCAAAAACAGGCGAGCCCACATGGAGTACTCCTCTTGTTGTTGACACAGCTAAAGCAGCATTTTAATACATTTGACCACAACTACACTCAGTTCTAAGTAACAGAGGATGCTTCTTTCCTTTTAAAAATTAGCTCCATTCTATTTACACGGCTAAGTCGTACCAGCAAGAGCACATTTGCTACTAATATTCTCTTTTCCCTTGTCTGAACAATTGTTGTCTCCCTTTTGTCAGAGCCTTTCCTACTAATTGCAATGACACCTCCCAATTTCAGAATGGCTGATCAGCTTATAAGCTTCCCCACAGCTAATCTAGGTCAACAAGCTACTAATAAGGCCAGCATATGTTTCTTTTATTTAATGCTATTGAGATCTTTATAAATCACTTCTGTCTCCCAACAAAAGCCACTCCGCAAAATCGACAACTTCTGTATGTTTAACAGTGACAGAACAGAACAAACAGTGTAAAAAGCACCTGTACACAGAGTACTGTGCCTGTGAATAGCTCATGGAAGAGCAAGGCAAAGCTGCCCAAGGTTGACCAGGTGGCTCAAAAAAAATCTCTCCAGGTACCCTGTTGTGCACACAACCACAACTACTGACAGCCCTCAGGTGAAGAGCAAAGTTCAGACCCAGAGGCTTGAAGTTGCTTGATTTTCCATTTCCACAATGTCCTCTTTCAAACGTGGCCTGACCATGCGAATATCATGAAGGCCTTTCTTCTCAGACAACATTAGTTTTCACTTTACATGGAACATCCAATAAAAATGGAATGATCACTTCTGCAACATACTACACCACATAGGGATTAAAAAAATATCAGTATGAATCAGTTTCTTGTAAATAGAATACTATTTTATGATAGAATCATAGAGTCATTTGGATTGGAAGGGACTTTCAATCTCTTCACATCCACCCCTTGCCATGGGCATGAACACTTCCCACTGCCTCAGGTTGCTCCAAGCCCCATCCAACCTGGCCTTGGGCACTCCTAGGGATGGGGCAGCCACAGCTTCTCTGCCCAGCCTGTGCCAGGGCCTCCCCACCCTCACAGCCAGGAATTCCTTCCCAGTACCACTCTGTTAGCATGAAGTCACTTTATATCCAGCTCAGACAATAAACATTTTCTCCTCTAAAGTAAAAACTATTTCTAAGTGAAGAAGAATTAAACTGTCCTTGAGGATTTTAACTCTTTTAACTTTTGAGGCAGTGCCAACCAGTCAGTTCTGTGACCTTCCATACTGAAGAGGATTTATTGCTAAAATCTATGTCTTACACAGCACACACAAAATGCCACCAAAGCAAAGGACAGGGAGGGAAAAATCAACACCAATTTTTTTAAAGTGACAAATTCACCAGGTAGAGAATTCTATGGCAATCTAAGTTTGCTGGGATGAACAGAGCACCTATTACTGCTCTAAGGCAAGCACAGAAAAGCTGGCTGAGTTGCAAATGAACCACTTGAAGCAGTATCCACAGAAAGACGCTCTTTGCCTGTTTATCTCAGTGTCATGCTTTCTGCATGAAAATACTCTGGGACAAGAATCACCAAAACACACAGTTTGTATCAACAGGTCCCCCCAAAGTATGGAACTGGAGAGCAGGGACATCCTGCACTGCTAGTCCAAACCAATGTAAGCCTGAGGTTAAAAACCTTGTTTCTAAAATTCAGAAAAGAGTCACACTCCGTGATCACTTTGATTGAGGCAATTTCTTTCTAACACATCCACAACCCATGTGTGATGCAAATGAGGAGAAAAAATTACCTGTTATTCTTGAATGGCTGAGGCTGGAGATATTCAGATTTCACTATCAGAAACCAGGGATTTGTGATTATTCCCCTCCCAGTATCTGCAGAGGCTGATTTCACTGCTTTAGTGAAACTGTTCATTACCCCCAGATCTCCCCTTTCTTCTTTTCCTTTGATTATAAAAAAGGAATGGGAAAGCTGATGCTCAGAGGGTTCACTATTTAACAGCTCTGGCCACAGGGCATTAATTCCAAGAAGCCCTTTCTGAGATTGATATTTATTGTGATGTAATTCAGCCTGTGAAGTCTCTCAATCTCTGCTGCTGTGGGAGCAGGAGCAGTGTCTTTTCTCTCGGGTTTGCTATTACAAACACTTTACTATTATGATTTAAGAGATCAGTAAAGTGAGATTTAATTTAATGGCCCAATTAAGAGATGAAGGTTTGAATCCAGAATATGAAGACCTTGTCTATTGATTGTTCCTACAGTGTCCACACAGCCCAAGGTCCCTGTGTGTATGGTGTGATACAAACCTGTGTGCTCCAGAGCATCCCCAGGGCTGTGCAGCCCTAAGCAACACAAATACCTTGTTCCAATAGTACCAACAGAGATGGAATAAAGGAGGGAGGAAGTAGTTTTTCCATGTTATGTGTTCATAAAAGTATAGGTTGGTGATTGTGCTGTGTTATCTTGATTTTTGATTACTGAAAGTTAATGTTTCTGAAACTAGACTTTTTCAAAATAATGTTTCATAAGGTCAATGGGTTCCAACTCTTAAATCTCTAATAATTTAACATCGTCCACTCCCCTGCCATAAGAAAGAAGCCAGAGTGATGAGTTTAACAGAATTACTGCATAACCTATTCACCTAATTTGATTTGCTCAATTTAGACATCTTAGTATCTGAAATGCCAACTTAGCTGAAATCTTATAATTTAAAAATCACAATTCCTGTTTGAGGAGTACCTCAGTTCTATATCCACATTTCCAAATAAGAATTAAACTAGAAAGCAAACAACTTCAAAGCATTCATGCAACAACCTGGCTTTTTCTTCCAAGTTTTTCTCAAGAAGCATCCTTCGTTTGGGTAATTCCATCCCACTACTCCACACCAACTATCCCACCACTGTTCTCCAGTGAAAGAGGAAGCTCTGTGTTAAAGAGCTTCCTGAAAACACTGTGGACATCAAAGCAAAAAAAAAAAGGGCAGGAAAACCAGAATGCTCACAGAGAGAAATTTGTTTATCTTCCTCTGTGAGCAGCCTAGTGAGTTTTAAGCCAGCAATTACATCTCATTATTGGCACTGCTAAAAAGTATTATTAAGCAATTGGAAAATTCTGATTTCATCACATTCACACACTAACAATTTAAGATTTTTCAGTTCAATGTGGCCCTAAATATGCAGGTCAGATCACAAGCCTTGCTGCTCCATAAACATTTTTCTTCTCTGCTGAACACACAGTGATTCACACAAATTTCCCTGGGCAGAGAATGGATTGAGAGCAGCCCTGAAGAGAAGGACCAGAGGGTGTTGGTGAATAAGGAATTCATTTACAGTAAGGGCCAGATTGGATGGGGCTCTGAACAACCTGGTGTAGTAGAAGGTGTCCCTGCCCATGGCAGGGGGTGGAACCAGATGGTCTTCTAAGGTCCATTCCCAAACCATTCTAGGATTCTATAAAATACATTTCAATAGCAATACAATATTTCTATAGAAACTCACACACCACAACTTAAAGACAATTTTTAGTCCAGCATAAACCAAGCTCAAAAAGTGCAGTTTAAAGTAACATCATGTACTCATTCCTAAATAACTGCCACTCAAGAAAATCCAACTCCTATAAGAGGAAACCATACCAGAGAAATTAAATTACTAATGCAGGAACCCCTTAAACAAATGGTTTGGCTGGGGAGCTGAAACTTCTCAAATGCAGCAGCACATATGTGAATGGTTGGCAATTTTTCACAGTAGCTTAGGAAACATAACTGACCCCATGAAATGATGAAGACTTTGTTGAAGAGTGAAAAGGAAATGCAGGGCTTCATCCTTCTCTCAAATGAGAGACTTGAGGAACTACAGCAATGCAGTCAAGACTTTACATGGGTATTTAAGCACACTACTTACTGTATTTTTTTTAACAAAAAGAACAATCTTCACAGCTGGCTGAACACCTCAGGCTTTGCTCTCAGAGCAGGCACAGCAGAGCTGTGATGACACTCAGGTACAACCTACTGCACCCTATAACACACACAAGTTAAAGCGTCTGATCTATACTCCTTTTAAACACACCACCTTCTCTAATTCCATCTGGCTCCTATGAGCATCAGGAGAACTATCACAGTCTCTTTCTTCGTGTTGCTCCCTGAATCTCACTGAAATCTCTGTGACGGCCAAAGAAATCAACAAATCATGACATTCATATAATTATGTGGCACTTTCTGACATCTAAGTTCTTTAAGTGACCCCAAGGGGACAAGTGCAACCAATGAAATGTTTGGGTGGTTCACACAGCCCTGAACATGAACAGCTGTGGTGATAATGTAGGACAAAAAAAAAAAAGAAAACTGGATGGTGTTCCTAGCCCCATAAAGTCATTCAACACTAAAAGTGCACATCTAATTAGCGAGGTGTATGGCAACCTCTAGTGGCATATGCCTGCTTAGGGAACAGCAAACACTCCAGCATATGAAGCCTCAGGAAAAGCATTGGCCTTAAGTGATCAGTCACTTTCTTGCCACTGATTTTACTCAAATGGCCTGGTGAGGAGATGCCAGAACACAGCAGACCCGAGGAAGACTCTCCAAGTGTTCCCTACACTTGGGGGCAGGCAGGCAAGTTGCAGAAAAGCCAAATATCATGAGAGCTGTTTCCAAATGTGTTAAAGGAATTAATGCCAATGGACTTGTAGTTTAAAGTGAAAACCCAAACACTTGCACTACTATGAAGGTGTATTTAAATAAAATTTAACAGATACTACAAATGTCAGCACTCCACAGTGCAGCGCAGTATGACTATGCTTATTAAACAACTCTGTGCAATTAAACACAAACCTTTGATAATAGCAGAGAGAGAAGGAGAGGATCTCAAAGTCCAAGCAATCTCCAATAGAGGACACCCAGCATAAAGTAAATACTTCCCTGAATCTTACTATGAAACACCTATTACTTCTATTTTTACTTCCAGCAGTTGCTTGTGATAGATTTATACAAATCTGACAATTTTCATGCTTGCTGGAACATGTTATAAATTACCCAACTTTATGACATTGTATTTTACTGACCTCCTAAGTGCACTACATTGAATATTCACAGCTCATTCTTTCACAGAAAATAGTTTTCAGAATTTAAAACAATTGGCTGTCTCTGCTCAGAATGGGATTAGGAAAAAGCCTGTGTAGAAATGAAATTACTTCCCACATTAAGAAAGGACTCATTAGAGCATCTGGCAAAGGTTTAAGTTATGACTGTCTACTCAGTTCTATTGCTAAGCAGTTTTTAAGTTAATGTTTCATAGCTACTTAATTTAGAAACCTATACTCTGCTTTTCCTTCACAAAAAAACACTTTCTCTTTATGGATACCGTGCTTCCTACTCTTAGAGATGCTGGTATTCTGATGGTAGGAGTCGAATAGGAGGGTAAGTATAAATAGTCTGCTTTGGCATCATGGGACATCACTTCTGGCTAAATTTAATAACTGTGGGAAACAGACTTCCTAAGATAGAAAAAGGAAGGACCAAATACGACTCAAACATTGGTCTTTCAAGAAATATGTGTATTCTTACTGCTTTTCTTGATAACTGAAGCTTTGTAACATTCTTAAGAGCTATTTTAAGAGGAAATCAGTTAAAATACTGCTTTTATGGTGCTTAAACCTGCCAAGGCACCCAAAACTATAAAGCTCCTGAAAAGGAAATGCAGAAAAGTCCTACAGGAGGCAGGCTGTGCCCAGAACTGGCTCTTCCTTCCAGCCTGTCCCTGTTGCATCCCACGGCACATTTTACAAGAGATTTTGCCACATTTTTATAGTAGGTTCTTTTGGTTTAAGAACACAACGACAAATTAAATCCCAATCGTGGTGGTCACTTTTGCCTATTGTTCAGGTGCACAGCTTTTTAACTCCAGAATAAGGTCCTCTTTCCCTTATACTCCTCTTGATTTTCTGGTTCTATTACAAATCCAAAATCACCTCCTTCATTACATTTTCTACTATATAACAATACAGAGCATCTGGCTATGACAAGGCAGAAGTTTAAAAGTAACAGTATGGAATATCTACGAACTATGCAAGAAATATTATATATGGCATAATATAGATCTTATTGCCCTTTTGTTTTACTTATTCAGCTGATGAGTATGACCATTTTCTCCACTAATCCTCACATTATTTCCAAGCAGAAAAATGCAGCTCCAAAACTGCTGTCATGGAATGGTTGGGATAACCAGCATCCTTCTCAGAGTGCTATCCTACCAGACTAACACCTCTACATTCTCCAAGTGTACTGAGGTCTCAGATTAATTTGTAGAATCACAGAATAGAACTATAGAATTTTTTACGCTGGAAAAATTTTCCAAGATCATTGTGTCCAACCACTCTCCAGCACTGCCAAGCCCAGCACTAACCCATGTCTCCAGGTGCCACATCCATAAGGCTTTTAAGTCCTTCCAAGGATGGGGGATCCAATGATCTTTCACTGTGACAGAATTTCCTCTACTTGTTTTCTGCCATTCTGCCCACTGCCTTCCTTCCACATGCACCAGTGTCAAGCACCAGCATAAGTCTGTCTGCCTTCAACAAGAGTATCAGCACAGTTATTTCACACCTAAAATCAATCAGCAATGTTAAAGTCATGCTGCAACTATGAATGTCTAGAGCTGAGGAATAAGGCTCCCAAACATCAGAGCTTCCTGCTGGAATGAAAGGAGTATGAAAGGAGTGGAAGAGAATTTCTTGGGTTTGAGCCTTAGCAAGATAAGCTCCTCATGCCTCAAATAAAACCAGAGGAACACCTCTCACTTTGGGCTGCAGAAATGGCATTAGAATAAAATGGAACAGAATCAGAACCCAGGATCATAGGAGGAAGCTCTGAAGTGGCAAGCGAAGCATTGGAGTAAAAACCACACCAAGCTTTTGAACCTCAAGGAAGTGTATCTCACACCACGCCACGATCTGTGACTTCAGGATGTTTCAAATGCTTGGAAAACTCAGACTCGCTGTCTATCATTTGAGAAATGAGAAGGAGGTATTGAAGAAAATGTCAGCAATAAATAAGGGCAAAGTAGCTCCAATTCAACTCTGAGCCCTCATTACCACTGCCAAGAGTCTGAAAAGAGGGTGAGTATCAGGCAGGTAAAAGGCAACGACAGAATGCAGTCTTCCTGGTTACCTGTCCTTACTTTTACAACCATTTCCAAAAGAGAAGTGGCTTGGTGAGAGTGAAATCCCCACCTGCATCTCACAAAATCTACAGGCATACAGTTCTAATTTCCCTATTTTTGGCACTCTATCCATACCTGACAAACACTGTAACAGTTTAGTCCTGATTACATTAACAAAAACCTTCCCAGTTTCCCTCGGAGCATGGAGCAGGGCTGGCTGCCAAGATGAGAAGGATGCCTGACACAGGATTACCTGCTTTTACAAAGTGCTCTGGAGCACAGAAACAAAATATGAAGGACCAGTTGAAATATCTATTTCTTTAAAGTTATGGCCCTATTTTAGAACCAAAGCAGATATTTAGTATTTATTACTATACAGGATAATAAACTATCAGTTGAAAAGCATGGATTTAGGTTTTATTGCTCATATTTGCAGAGTATTGTCACAAAATGATCATTGCATTACATCTGATTTAACAGAGAGGGATCTTTTGCCAAACATGGAGGAAGAAGTAAGTTGAAAATCCATTCAGCATAGTAATTGAGAACTACCATTTACTGCATAGTAATTGAGAACTATCATTTACTGCATTTTTATAATAACATGATATATGACTAAAAAAACCCATAATTCACACAAATCCCTGAAAACCTTGTGGTTTAAAGCAGCTACTGAGCTGTTTTGTTAAGAGGATCAAAAGGCAGAAGTCCTCAGACAGACAAAATAGTGGAGCTTTTGTCTAATCACAACACGTTGCAGTACAAAGCAAGTAAGATTTTTTCGGGGCATTACATAGTTATTCAGTTATCATATCTGCCATTTAGTTCATTGGTACCTATGCAGGCATACAAAATCCAAGTTTCTCCAACCATAAGTCTCAGCAAAGGTGATTTTGAAGAGAAGTCTTTATATTTACCTGATGATCCTCTGAGCCGCATACTGGTGGAGGCAGCGGAACTGTGCTGACATATTTGCTAAGGCTGCCAGACAATTTGTATGAAGGTATTTGTCCTGTCAGGAAGAGGAGGAAAGACAAAAAAAACCAACACATCAAACTGTTCTTCTGATACACACTGACACCTCATGCAGGAATCATTCAATAGGCTGAGTAATGAATGTTGTTTTAAAGGATACCATCCAAAGCACAGAGCAGACATGCAAAGTGTATATACCTGGTGATGTTTTAATATGTTTTCTTAAAATATAAACTTCATACAGTGACTTCATGCAGATTTCATACAGATACAGACATATATTTACATGTATATATGTATAAACATATATGTCTTCTTATCTTTAGTATTGTTGACTTACAATGGCATCACAGATTTAACAAATACGAAGAGACATTTTCCTCTTCTCTCCATTTCTCTCTCTCCCTTTACAGTCTTACCCTAAAACTTTCTACTTCCTAACTACCTCCCTGTCAACTCTTGTCACAGCATTCCCTATATCCTACAACTAAAAACATACCCTACCTGAGGGTACTGGTGCTCATTTCTGCATCCCTGAAACCACTGGACTGGGTAATTTTTTCAGTGATTTCCCTGTCAAAGTCAAACTTGTTCACTTACTCCATCCAAAAGGGATAAATTTCCCTAATCAAGTCTAAAATATTAATTTACATAACATAATAGGTTCTAAATACTACAATACTCCAAAATTGTCCTTGTTCCCTTCAATTCTTTTGATCATAAGAGCAAAATCCTTAATTTTCCCAATTTAAATTTTTTTGGCTGCTTTTGCATGTAAAAGCTTCCATGCTTTTAATTGTTGAAAATATTCAGAAGTGCATGATAATATGTTTAGATGTTTGAAACAAGGTATAAAACCAAATGTTTAAAAAATACACAAAACCAACCTGTTAGGAGGCTATAAAGTTGAAGTAGTTTTGCTTCAACAGAGGCTAAAAAGTTCTTGTGGTCCAGTCACTGTCATACTCCCTAAAAACACTAACAATAAATGGAGCTGCAATTCCCAATTTTTGAGTTATTTAAGCAGGGCAAACAGTCTATAGTGAATCATTTCTTCTTAGAGGATTAAGCAACACTTTCTTCTTGTTTGATGCCTGAATTAAAACTGGGTGATAACACAGAAATCATGTTACAAGTTCAGAAACACTGAACACTGCACTTAGTCAATACAGCTGATTAGCTCATTTTCTTCCCTCCCGCAAATGCCAACAATAAGTAAAATCTCACACCCTGTTTGCAATTGAATTCATGTTGCTGAAGTTAGAAATCCACATGGAAGTGCTCCACATAACTCTTACCCTTGTTCGTGTCATGTTGTACTGGATGGTTCTTATCACAACCAGTATCAGGAGACTCCCAAGTGAGATCTCTGTTAGCACACGCTCAGCATACCAAGTGATATTTTTCAGTATCTGAAAAAAACAAAAGCAAGGAAAACCAAGGTTCTTCATCACCTAGGTCCGAATAAGAACACAGTAAGCTGTCTGGAAGCTCATATTTTTTAAAGTACATAGATTAGGTTCCAGCCTCGAATGTGACTTAATTCTTGTAATCCAAAATATTTAAAAAATAAGTCAGACCTCTGCAGCATTATGCCCAAGTACATCTCAACAACTTTAAGCCATGTGGTAACATGCCAAGTGTAGAAAGATGGTCATTTGGTAATTCCCTAATTCTTATGCCCTGTGCCACCACACTCCCACATTCTTTTTGATCTTTACCCTTCACACTTCATGAAGACTCCATTTCCACCCTACACACCTGATTAATGCTGCCAGTTCCTTCCCATTTTCCCTCACTGCAGGCTGGGCAAGAGGCAGCATGTAGGAGCTCTGACTGATGGGCAAGAGCACACACGCTGAGGGTCACAGGGCAGACCCACAGGACAAGTGTTGACTTCACATCGAACCTTTCTCTTGACAGATACGAGGTCTCTTCCCTCCATTCTTAGAGAAAACCATCAGCTAGGTTAAGGGTTTCCTATCTTTAAGTGATTGCCACTATCAGGGTGGGTGAAGTTCAGCATCATTTCCAAGTTTACTGCAGAAATTTACCCACTCTTTCCTTGCACACTAAGGAAACATTCACAAAACACCCCGACTTAAAAGACTGGTAAAAATGAGTCAACAGGAACTGTCCTAAAAACATGGGAAAGATCCTCTATAAATTCAGGGCTATTCTGGGTCAAAACTTAAATATGTTTAACAAGGAGTATTGCACAGAAAGCTACTGTTCTGCACAAGTTCACCTGGGAGTTACTAAGTGTGTTTTATTGAAACTTCAGATTCAGTGAAAAAATGTCTTAAAAATTCCAAACCCCATCAACCTTATTATTTAATCTCTTCTCTTATGAAGCTTTATGAAAACACTTCTAATTACATTTCTGTCTCTCAGCACAAGAAGGACAAGAACCGACTGAAGCAAGTCCACAGGAGACCAGGGAAACCCTCCTAGGGCTGCAGCTCCTCTGCTCTGGAGCCAGGCTGGGAGAGCTGGGGGTGTTTACCTGGAGAAGGGAAGGCTCCAGGGAGACCTGAGAGCCCCTTCCAGAGCCTAAAGGGGCTCCAGGAGAACTGGAGGGGGACCTGGGACAAGGGATGGAGGGACAGGACACAAGGAATGGCTTCCCACTGCCGGAGGGCAGAGATAGGTGGGATATTGGGAAGGAATTCCTGGCTGGGAGGGTGGGGAGGTGCTGGCACAAGGTGCTCAGAGAAGCTGTGGCTGCCCCATCCCTGGAAGTGTCCAAGGCCAGGTTGGAGCCACCTGGGATAGTGAGAGGTGTCCCTGCCCCCAGCAGGGGGTGGGATGAGATGATCTTTAAAGTCCATTCCAACATGAATCATTCTCTGATTCTCTGTCTCTTGAAGCTCTTTCACAGTACAAGAAAAACTTGGAAAAACATTCCGCTTCTGGTTTACGTTTGTTGGTAAAGCAGTTTGAGATACAGAAGTCATTGCTTTACTACATACCAAGAGAGAAAATAAAAGTTTGGATCAATCAAATAAATTAAAAACCAGTTTCAAAGAAGTATCAAATGCTGCACTGTACTTTCAGTAATTGTCAGCACCTTTCCTTTTCCTGTTTCCTTATACAAGGACAATGACTGCAACCCATGGATGGGAAAGCGACTATTTAAGGGCAAAGGTGACAAATGTCCCCAGCTATAGGCTCAGGTGTGGTGGGTTCTGGAAAACACCTTTTGCTAAAAGGATCAAAAAATCAAAACACAGGGAAGAGGGAAAGACTTAAGAGGTATTTAAGGGAAGAATGGTCAAGGCAGAGGAACAAATAGGAAACAAGAAATCACTACAAGGAAGGTTTCCACAAATAGCAGGCAATGAGTTGATGAGGAAATCAGTATAATTTCTGGATATAACAAGTCACTAATACTATTTTGGGACAAAGTGATGATGGTATAAATGAAAACAAGTCATCCAAGGAGTCTCAGTAAACAAGGACAACTAGTTGGGATGAACAACGTAGATGATTAACAGGAAATGTCTGAAATGTCTGAAAGACAAAGCAAAATCCTTTTTTTTGTGATTTCACAAAAAAAGGCAACTGAAAAGAGCTGTTAGTTGTGTAATTAATGGATTACACACATGGACTTCTCTGTGAGAAGATACTCTGCTAGAGGAGACCTTGAACACTCCATGGCTGCCAAGCATAAGCCTATGATCAGATACAGCATGTTCTTAGGTTACTTCTCAACTGCAAAACAATAAAATAACTGCAGGCAGTCATTTTGTCTGCCATTAATTGTGATTTCTTAATAATGGCTTATTTATGACTATGTAAATATATCTGTTTTCAACAGAAGATTCTATATAATGAAATAAATTAACTACGTTGACAACAGAAAATATTCCAAGCTCAGTATTGGAACCCTCCAGAACAAAAACATACTCTTACTTGAAGAATATAGTATATGATCATTAAGTAATGCAATACATAAATATAACAGGAATAACTTGTGGCTGCACATTTCATTTCCTGACTTTTAAATTTTTATTGAAAATCTAACATACTTTAAAACACAAAATAGCTATGAAAACAGGTAGTAGAAAATACCATTTGTTTGATATGATGCACAATGTAAATCCAAACCAATAGTACAGAGGGGACATACTTCCAGATGACTATTGAAAAGAAATAATTGTAATCCATTAACTCTACAATAAATACTCAAGGGTTGGGGCTTTTTTCCCCTCTAAGATAAAATACACTCAGCCCAACAAAAAAAAATCAACTTAACTAATTAGATCTGTAGTAAGTTACTTCTTATAGTCTCTCATTTACAAGTGACACGACAAAGCAATCTCCGCCCACAAAGAAAAGGAGCCAGCCTCATGTTTCCTCTCACCCCCTCTGGTGCTGTTCTGTGGAGCACATCCCTGCACTTCACAAACCAAAGTGGAAGCTTCTGATACACATTAAGCAGGGACTCAGCAGCAGCTCTCTCAAAAAAGGTGCCCCAACAGGACAAGAGGAATGTGACTGGGACAAGTAGGACCTTGAGCCTTCCATCCACATCCTTGTCATCTACCCATGGCTCCCTGTGCTCTATACAAGCTGTCACCTTTCCCAATTTCCGTACCTGTAGCTCATTCCCACTTCCAGCCACCATTCCTTCTCAGCTCTTTTTCTTATCAGCTTCCACTCCCCACACCCACACCTTATCACAATAAAATCCCAGGATGGTTTGGGTTGCAGTCCCACCCCCTACCATGGCCAGGGACACCTCCCACTATCCCAGGTTGCTCCAGCCTGGCCTTGGACACTCCCAGGGATGGGGCAGCCACAGCTTCTCTGCCCAACCTGTGCCAGGACCTCCCCACCCTCCCAGCCAGGAATTCCTTCTCAATATCCCACCTAACCGTGCCCTCTATCAGCATGAATCCATTCCCCTTTGTCCTCATTCCAGTCTCTCATCAAGAAGTCTAACTTTACCTTCTTCAGCATTTTGTCCCTCTGTCCCTGTCCTGCCACTTTACTCATTTCTTTGCTCAGTCTTCTCAAATCTTTCTTGTTTAATTCTTATCTCCCCCCCTATTGCACCATCCCATGTTCCTTGTACAGCCAGCCACAGCCTGTATCAAATTTCTCCTAACTGCTGCCACATCAGGGCTCCTGTTCCTACACACCTTCTTCAACACCTGGGGCCATGGGTTAGTGGTGGCCTTGGCAGTGCTGGGGAATGTTTAGACTCCATCGTCTTAAAGGATTTTTCCAACCTAAAAGATTCTTTGTGGTTTCAACCAGTGCCAAGCAGCAACAGAGCCATCACTAGGAGCACAGCCCCATCCCACAGGGAATGGGAGCAGCACTCACACAAGCTCCAGCTTGTCCCTATGGATTTCAGCTGATAACATGATCCCTGAGCAGAGGAGGATGCAAACAGCCCAGCTGGCTCTGGGAACAGCAAAATGAGAATATTCAGTCGCCACGGACGTCAGGGCACCTCCGGTTACATCTGTGCTGTGCAGATGGAAACAGGCTGCTCCCCGTGCCCCCGGGACTGGTAATTTGGTCACAATTAGTCACATTATCAGCAGCAGAGCCCTGGCACAGAGGCCACCTGACAAGTTTCAAATTCCTAATGCAAAACATGAAGTTACCAGAGATTGTTAAAAAACATGTTGACAGCTGTAAGTAGGGATAAAGACATGTTCATGGCCTCGTCTCATTCCAGAAATGTCAAATGGTTCTCCCTGAAACTCTTTAAAAACACCAACCTGGGAAAAAGCCAGTCACTGAAACAATTATTCCTTGAAATAGTACACTGTTCTTTAAAAAAATAAATAAATTCAAGGTTAAAAAGTTACATGAGAACCTGTTGCCTCTCTTCTCCTCCACAATGAAGAAAGTAACCACAGGTGGTAGGCAATGAAATGGCTGTTAAAAAACAACAGCAGCAAACACCCTGACATGGCTTTGGGCTCCTAAACAACGGAATATGAGAGTACCTTAAATTTCAGAATCATCTACCTGAAATCAATGTCAAAATAGATTTTATCTCATTGATTTGCACAAAACATTACAGGAGGGGAAAAAAGGAAAAGGCTCAGTCTGAAAGTGTTTTTGCAAGAAAAATAAAATTAAAAAAAAATTAAAATGCTTTGATTAATTACTCTTTTTAACACCAGGCTTCTGGACACCTAGAGCTCAGGGAGCACAAACTGGAGATGCAAAAAACAGGAGCTTATTTCTCCAAACACAAACCATTGAAATTCTCAGTTTCCCCTAACTTTGCTCATGAGATGTTTTCTAATACATTAAAAATAAATACAGTTAAATGGTGATTTACGGTCTATCACCATTTGCTACAGCATAAAGTGCTATAGAAGCACTACAAGGCTACTGCTATATAAAGTACTGTATGATGTTGTTTTGACATCTGATGTAATTTTATTTAGTTTAATAAATCAGAGACCCAAAATCACCAATACTTGTCTCCTTTGGGGAATTCTTGCATTCTCTCACTTAGTTTGGTATTATAATAATTATTAGGGAAAGAAATTCAGAACTATGTGGAGACAGTGACCCAACTGCATTAAGCCAAGCACTGGTGAGGCCAAATCTTGAGTGCTGTGTCCAGTTCTGGGCTCCTCTGTTTAAGAGAGACTTTGAAATGCTTGAATGTGTTCAGAGAAGGGCAACAAGGATGGTGAGGGGTGTGGAACACAAACCCTATGAAGAGACACTGAGGGAACTGAGGTTGTTTAGCCTGAAGAAGAGGAGGGTCAGGGCAGACCTTATTGCTCTCTCCAACTCCCTGACAGAAGGTTGGGTCCAAGTGGGGGTCAGCCTCTTCTCTCAGGCTGCCAGTGACAGAACAGGAGCACACAGTCTTAAGCTGCATTCAGGGGAAATTTAGGTTGGATACTAGGGAAAACTTTTTCACAGAGAGAGTGATCTCCCGTTGGAATGGGGTATGCTGGGAGATGGTGGAGTCACAGTCCCTGGATGTGTTTAAGGAAAGCTTGGACAGCATACTTAGTGATATGGTTTAGATGATGGGATGGTGTTGGGTAGGTTGGTAAGTTAGGTAAAAGGTTGGACTTGATGTTCTCTACGGTCTTCTAGGACAAGGACAACTCTCCTCATAAAGCCAGGCCGATGGAGCTCGCTTAGCCCTGGAAGGCCATCCATCTCAGAGGAGGAGACTCTCACTAAACCTGCATCCTGAGGACTTCCCCGTCATTGTCCATCTGTGGGCCACTGCCATCAGTGCTCCCACTCTGGCCTCCAGTCGAGACACGTGCAGACGCACCATCCCTAACGCCGCTGCCTCCTTTGAGAACGCACGTCCAATCAGTCTGGAGGAGAAGAGACAAGGCAGAAAGAACCGTGCCTTGCCAATCTCGCCTCAGGAGACTTTTCCCTGTGCCTTTTGCAAGCGGACTTGCCTGTCCCACATCGGCCTTTCCAGCCGTCAGCGCATTTGCGGCAAGCGTGGGGAGAGCCCTGCCCATCTCTTCGTTCACCAAGCCCAGCCATGATGAGGATGACTGAGGATGGCTGAAGATGATCTGTCTTGAACAGATTGTAGTTTTTCTTCAATAAAACCTTTCACCCAAACTAGCCTTTTGGACAGGTGGAGTTAATACTTAAGAAAGTAAGAGACTAATTTCTTACTCTACTTTTTCCATCAATAACCTGCTCATTCATACCTGGAAACTTTCATTCAAGTAATTCAAAAAGATGGGTGAGGGGATGTGATTTATCAGTATGACTTTGAAACCTTTTCCCCCTACACTTATTCTCCACCATGGGATCTGCAGGAATCTACCACCCACACATAGATTCCCTTCCCAGCAGTTCACAAGCTATGATGTGATGCTCTCCTTTGTATTTTAGTATCTGCTTTCCTCAGTGAAGTTCAGGAATGGTACAGCAGATGTAGATCAAGAGGATAACTTTAAAAATAAAGAATCCCTCCTGCAAGGAATATTTTAAGAGCTGGGACTATAGTCATCAATTCATCTATACCACAATTTATTCAGGTAACTTTCAGAGGGTACAATTTAAGATTTGAACAACAAGAGACCTCCTCTGTCTCCTTCAATGCATGCCATCCATTCATGTGACACCCAGATTAAGAGCATGGGTCAAGAAAAAGATTTCAAATTTAGTAAGAAAAGCATTGTAAGGCTACTTTGCCTCCAAATTAGCTCTCCTTTGGCACCCTGCGTGTCCCATCCACCTGAGGATGGAGAAAAGGGCAATAGAAAGAATAAGTAAGGGACAGAGGAGGACAGGAGAAAGATTTAATATTACTCCACATCTGCTCTTGGCTTTTGAGGGCAAAAGTTTGCATTTTCACAGATTTTTCTGCAGTAGGGCCGATAGGAGAAGCTCACAGAGACAGTCCTGCAGTCTCAGGCACCCCACAGACACTTCTCATTATCTACCTAAGAAGCAAATCCAGAAAAACTCTGGCCACAAAATGCTATTAATGAACGGATGCTTCTCACCAGGCACTGCAGAGTGAGGAAACACAACCACAGAGGAAAAGAAAGAAGCTGTTACTGAAAATAGGAAGCAGAATCAAAGATTAAATTGAGAAGAAAACAGAAGAAGCAAAAGCACAACTGAAAAAGAAGACTCAGTGTAGGGTAAAAGGAACAAGGTGGGGGTTGTGTTTTTATTAAGATGGGAGCAGTAAACCAATATCCACATTGCACAGCAAACATTACAACTCTGTTGGCAGGGTTTGCTAAGAGGCAAGAATAAACTGGACAAGAAAACTTGATTTATGTTTTCATTTCACAGCTGGGTCCTCATTAAGAAATTTTAGGGAAATCTTCCACTTTTACTCATCCAGTCAGGAATTTATTAAAAGACCATGTGTAAAGCCTTTAAAATGAATGGAGAATGACGGGAGAAGAGACTGAGGCAGGAATGAAGTTTTGTCTGCTGTACTCTAACCCCCAACAAGCTCAATCTGTGAGAGAGGTTAAATGGCTTATTGACATGGAACCCAAAAATACACATCACATACACATGTACCTCTGGTGCACTTCCACAGGTTCAAGGCACATGAAGCTAGAGGCACAAGCAAAAAGCTTCAGGAAAATATTACAGCCATTTGCATGGTTACTAAAGGTGCTCCTTCTAAAAGGTATTCCCAGGAAATCACACATAAACAATCCCTTCTTGCTTTCTACACTCAGGGCTACAGTAAATTACCTGGCATTTCAGAGAATAAATACAGTAGCTAGGCACCAAGAAAAAATGCCAGCTCCTCCTAAAACAGGATGGAAGTTTACCTGTGAGAAGAGTTCTGCTTAGAAACCTTGAAAGTTGCTTCCAGCTTTTTTTGCATTTCATCTATTTCACAAAACCAAGAGAGAGAGTTTCCATGTCCAGTGAAAAAAATTCAATTAAATCAGTGCAGCTATCTCACGGTAGCTCTAGAAGCTGGGAAACTAGAACATACTTGTCCAAGCTGTTGTCCAGCACAAATGGTCAAGGTCCATCAAAGTCAGTCAAAATCTGGATTCCATTGTATGGACAACATAAAATAGAAATGAATCTAGCAGAATGACACAAAAAGAAATGCCAAGTAAGGAAGTAACATTCAGTCTGGAAAATAAAACTCCAACTGAAAGCTCCTCTCAGCTGCATCAAACCAGTTAAGCAAAGTCTTTCACAAGAAATAAATAAGGTTTTCTGGGTTTTTTCCTGTCTTCTAAGCCCTCCACTTCCATGGCAAATATTCAGCATCTTTGAGGCAGCCTGCCTGGCTATTAGCACATTAATTTTTAATAGGAAACACCAAAAAAATACAGAAAAAGACATATATACAGCATTTCCTGTACAGGAGGGAATGTGCTTGCTTACTTCACTTGGGAAAGTTTTGAAATTATTCTTCTTCTATTATTCGTCTTGAAATTATGTTTTTGAAATTATTTCTTCTTACAAAAGAAATATAGATAGATATAAATATGCCATCGATTTGGATAAGCCCATAGAGCTTCTGCTGAGGAAACAGATCTCCTGCTGTATCTTCCCAAAAGCAAACACTGAAACGATTTTCAGAGCACCAAACCAACAACTCACCACTTCGTGAATGGACCGGTTGAAGCCATCGTCCTCTGTGAGGATCAGCAGGATGATCAGGGCCATGTAAACGTGGTGTGAGTTCCTTTCTTCAACGTGATACAGGATTTCAAGAATTGGCAGAACCTTCGGGGAAGCAAAATTAAAATGTGTGTTAGTTTATTCTTCACAAACAGAGGAGGTTCTAAAGGTCCCATGTACCACTTTGCCCCTCACAATGTCATAGCAATTCCTCCCTCTGGAAATAAACACCCCTAAACAGTGATTTTTTTAACCCATAATAGAATCTAAGGTCTAATGCTTTTGTGTGGTCAGACATGGAATTTCAATTCCTAACAAATGAGATTCCCAGCCATACCTACCATAGGCTCTGAACAGTTCAGTTTTCCTCTCTGCACTATGGAGAAAATCAAATTGTTAAACAAGGTATTTCACCAGTTTGGGTGAGAAAACAGTTGTTTCTAACCATCTGTGCTACCACAAGCCTCATCTGAAAGGACTCTCCTCATGAAATCCAGCCATGCAAACTGGAGTTGAGGTGAACAGAGGCATTTTGAGACTTGAAAGTCAAATCCCATTTTGGAGTGTGAGGATGATCCCAGAAAAAAACCAGTTTGGGTTGGGTTAAGACTAGAAAGGGCCTGTTTTTCCAATTTTAGATAATATGCAGCCAAAGAGAACTGACATTATGATGAGAGTTCAGCCCAAGGTCTTGCAACATTTCCACCAGGATGAACAGCTTAAGCCAAAGTCTTGCAATAATAACGAAAATGAGATTTCATTGCAACAGCAAGCATACCTGAACGCTAGTCTAAAGTTAATCCAGATGCAAACATTGTCTCTCTACCAACTGAAAATTAGCTTTCCACTGGCTCAGTACAACGTGGCTTCCCCAGGCTGCAGAAATCGGCCTAAATCACAAAATACCCTGGAAAAAGGAACTGGAGAAAACCCTCAGTTCCAAGAAGCTTCTAGTCACCTAAAGTCTTGCTGTTTTTCAAAATATGCCAAGTGCAGCAGGATGAATCATGTGAAACCTATTCTGGTGAGTGGCCAGGACACCGAGTGCTTCACAAGCCTCTGAAGTTACCAAAATGTTCTCTTTACAATCAACCATCCTCAAAACAGCTGGAACATACTAAAACAGTTTCTATTAAAATGAAATGAGATTGATCTAAGTGCTGCAGGCCACAAAACTTTTTGACAGATGCTTTGGTCAGGGTCAAGACATGACCACAACAGAAGCTCAGAGAGAATATATTTACAATAATATTTTTATTAGTATTAAATATTAAACCAAAAAATATTATATAAAAATATTTATGTGTTGCAAACATCCTTCCTTGGCTATTTTAAAGGATCCTTCAGAAACCTCTTTCTCCAGTAGAAAATAGAGTCAATATCTTTGTGTTTTGCAAAACTGGTCTTGACTAGAACATGTAATTAATGCATAGCCAAAAAACCATTAGTCCTTTTCCTCGGATGGGGGAAAAGGGAGACAAATACCACTGCTTCAGTCCACTGTTCAAATTATTTCCATCTCCAACACTTGCATGTAGCTTTGCACTGCACAAGCTCTCAGTCATGTCCAAGCCCCAGAGTTATGGTAACGAGATGCTCAGAGCTGGAAGCAATATAAAACTAATGAAGAACTGCATTTACAACTGGACTTTGCAGGGAGAACAACAAAAGCCTTGCTGAAGGCAACGTGGAACAACTTCTTAGATCCCTAGACGGATCTCAAATAGAATCCCAGGAAGTTCTGGGTTGAAAAAGACCTTGAAAGATGATTGTGATCGGGTTGGTTAGTGCTAAAAAATACCATACAAAGACCTCTGGCAAAATGCATCCCTTCAGAACAATCCAGAGTATCTCCTCTGTCTATGTACATTAATAATAATACAAAATGTAGCTGAAAAAGTCCATCCATGTTCCTCAAGTGTTGCAAGTCCTACAAGTGTGTCGTCACAAACTACATTGGAAAAGCGTACCTTGATATTGAGACATTGGAGACATTTCCCAGTGAGCCAATATGGGAAAATACTCCTACTAAAATTCCAAACCAGCTGTTGAAGAGTGGTCTAGCTCTCCAAATCCCTCCAATCAGTCCTCCTACCCCAAACAAACCCCTGTTATTTCAAAACCACTTCCCACCTCCTTTCCCCTGGTCATGCTTCCTTTTCCACTCCTCTTTCAGGCTTCTCTCCTTCTACACTCCAGAATAAACTCAGAGAAGCAAATGGCAGCTTAACTCTCTCTTACCTGCCACTTCCAGGTGAAAATAGACTCAAATCACAGTTTGTATAACCCTTCCTCCTTCCAAAACTTTTTCCTTTATACTGATTGCTGAGGTGCACACACCTTTAGGACAGGTATTACTGTTCTCAGAACAAAAACTATTTGAGAAGACACCACTTAAACAAAAATTTAGGATATAAGACCAAATTTAAAATTCTAATTCTAATAAAATGGGAAAGTGGAAAGACTGGGAGATGCCAGCTGGAATCTGGAGGAGATAGTTTTCTCCAAAAGAGAAAAATAATCTCAGGAAGCTTCCTTGGAGAAGTCTGGGGCTCCTCCCTGAGATCTGACGTGTCTAAGAAAAAGGTGGAAAATTCCAGGAGGAATGCCTAGGAGGAGTCTCGGGAGAATTCTGGAGGAGAGAGATTCCTCCAAAGGAAAAGAATCATCACCATTAATATTTTAATTGTATTAAAATTTTATCTAGAATTTTAACCAAAATGCATTTCTGCACTTTTATGCTGCATACATACATTAAAACTTTTATATCTACCTTTGTTCACCCACGTACTGAGAGGCAACAACCACTTCTTTTTGCACTGCTGGCCCTTACAGCCACTAAACTCCCATCACTGCACCACTACTAACACTCCTCTATCAGCAGCAGCTTTTAACTGGCAAGACAGAGCCACAATTAAAATGTTACTTTTAATCCCCAGAACAAGTGGCAGGTAAAAACAGACACTGAAAATTGCAGGTGCTATATCCAGCCCAAGGTTGGTTTCTCCAGCAAAGAGTTTAAAATAACTTGTCTTTAGAAATCAACAAAATACAAGCAGCAACCTGCTTAAACCAAATATATACCACAGGAGAAAAATACTGCTGTACCATCAGTTGATACAAATACACCATCATATATACTATTTCAACCAAGTCATGTCGAGCAGCAACAAAATCTCAACTCAGCAGCCAAAGCAAACACATTGAATAGCTCATTTCTTACAAGCAGAAATCTCATTGGTATTTTTACTTAATTGCCCTTTCAACCAGAAAAGGGCCTAATGTTCTCCCATCCACAGACATCAATGCCTATCAAATATTTGCTAATTGTCCCCTATTTCAACTGTCCACGCACACTTCCTGGAGGATCCTTGCCAAATCCTAGATGTGAACATCCCTAACAGCATCAGATGCTTAATCCAGTTATTCTGCAAAATTATACAAAGTGACATAAATTTTGGAAGACAAACAAAGATCCTATTCCTTCTGTCAATCAGACTTATTGTAAGAGCAAAAAAGTTGATTTACTAATGAGCAAACTCAAAGCCCAACAGAAAATTAAGGTAGATCCCTCAAACTGACAGAGGGAGATTCATACACAAATGAGGAAGCGAACTGAGACAGTATCTATTATAAAAGACAATAAAAACAAATTGAATCGATTTACAAATTAAACTGAAGGTAGGAAAGAGCAAAGATACACTTCAAAAATCCTTAGGAAATGCTACAGAACATCTCCTGGTGATGCTTCCTGGGGACAGGAAAGAAGAAGAATTAAAATGGGGGAAAACAGAACAAATGGGATGCACTCAAACAGGAACAACCAGATGCTGCTAGAGCTCTTCTCTGACCACCTAAGTCTGCTTCATAAACCTCTCAAGCTTTATTGTTAATTTTAAAGCCAAAAAAATTAAAATTCTCTACACTGCTGCCATTTTCCTATAGCCTGTAACTATTCTATGCAGTAGAACAGTACACAGTGGGTAAGCACCACTCCTGCCATATAGGGAAGGAATAATCAGTTCCAATATGCAATTCTCTTCACCTCATTTACAAGCCCAAGACTGAACTAGCCTTTTTCACTGCAGGGTTGTAACTAGGAGATCATTATTTCTTTCTGCAGTAACCCTCCCAGCCTCACAACCCCTTCTGGGTCTGGCTCAGCCTGTGTTACTGAGAATTAAAATTGCTCTTCTCAGTTGGCTGCTGCTCACTCTTAATCATTGGCCTGATAAAAACAAGAGGATTGGACAAAGATGTCAATAACTTGTAGGTAGAGATCACAAAAAGGTAGCAATATGCATGAAGAGCAGACAGTTTCAAATGTTGGTATTAAAAAAAAAAACAACAAAAAACCCCAAAAAACCAACCACCCCAAAATACACACGTTTGACTTTTCAGTGATGCTTTTTCCAGCTTTTCTCACAAAGTGTTAAATGTTGCTGATAATTTCTGGGATTTTCTTTTTTAGGTGACAATATATGAAAATACTTCACATTGCAGAGCATCTGAGTACCTGCACCTGGAGTTGTTTTGACACATGGACCTCTTGTTTTTCTGGAAGTTTTACTGTACATCAGACATCACAATTGTAAAACAATGCACACACCTTACATTTACTTCTCTAAAGCAATCTGGTCTAGTGGAAGGTGCCTCTGCCCATGGCAGGGGGCTGGAACAGATGAGCTTTAAGGTGCCTTCCAACCCAAACCATCCTGTAATTCTATTCTATGATTACAAAGACACAGCAGATTGTTAAGGTTAGCAGCTGTTAGACTTCTCCTATCACATTCTAACAGCCCCAAAAATTATACATGACCATTTGTTCAGAGAATTCATACAAAATGACTCAGGCCTTGCCTAGATAATCTGCAGCAGACAACACAGGAGTTCAGTCTTGAATCAATTCAGTATCAACCATCTCACCCCAGTTTGCCAACAGTGGCGTCTATCAACTCTGATTTTAGCAATACATCTGCTGGAACTTGGACTGAAACCAAACTCACTCCATATCTGCCATCAAACAGGGAAAGGATCTAATTACCTGGCAAGATTTCAAATATTAAAATGGAAAGAGTTCTCGATTTCGTTACCAATTCCCCTAGACAGCCATTATCTTATTAAAGGAATGCTTTTTAATAAGTAAGATTTGTTAAAGTGGTTTGTGACATGACTTAAAAGTGGGGAGCACAAGCTAATTTATAACCTACAAAAGCCATACCAGGTGTCTGTTATATTGGCCATTAACCACAATCCTATTTAAGTGGCTAAAAACTCACTACAGTTGTATTTCTATAAAATCTGTGAGCTGCTCCTTGAGGAGTTTCAGTCTCAGGTCAAGCCTGTAAGACATTTGGCATGCTGGTCAAGTTACAGCTCATTTTGTTAACTATTATTCCTGAATGCACATAGTAAACTCGTGCAACATTTTGGCCTGAATATCTAAAAGAGATAAATAGAATAATGAACAGAATAGTACCTGCCACCAGTTTCTTTACACCGTGATCAGAAGAGAGCAGTTTTGGCCTGGATTATAACAGTGGCATAGGAAAAGAGGGAATCCGAGGCAGCCTTTTAGCTTTATCAGTATGACCCATTACTGCAGTGACATGTTTTTAGCATCACACTTCTGAGATGACTTAATAAACATGAATAACTGAGGTAGAAAAGTTAAGTGAGCCAGGACCTACTGCTCCCAGCACAGAACAGGGGCCACTGGTGGCACCCAAGCTTCCAGGACCAACCCCTTGGGATGAGAATAAGGCAGACAGAGCAAGGCTTACCAGGTTTTCTATGTCTGTCCGTGCCAACACATATGTCCTCACGTTGCTGTTTTGGTGCAGCAGCATGTATAAAAGGAGGGTGGCTTGATCAGACTTCTGCTGCTCACACAAAGCTGTGTACAAGCTGTTAAAGTTAATCTGGAAAGCGTGTGGATTGGATGACGAAAAAGCAGTGTTATCTGGAATAAAGAAAGGAAAACCCTTAACAAATAGGTTTGTCATTCAGTTATCTGCTAACTCCAGGAAAACTCTCTGGGTGAAGTGTTTCATATGGACACCACAGTGAGAAGAAAACAAAAGCCATCCATGACTCTTATCCCCAGTGGTCATAGGGTCTCATAAAGCTTCAGCTGTGCCAAAAAGCTGGGGTTGTCCTCCCACATGAGCTCCAGTTACACCCCTGAACCTGCACAAAACACTCAGCTTTTTTCATAAAGCTATTCTGTTTGTCCAAATGGCTTCCACTGTTAAGAAGGAATGTGATCCCAGGAGCTGCTGCAAGAGCAGCTACAGCGTCTTCTCTCTGGATCCAATGTAACACAATCAATCCATGTGTTTCCAAACCCTGCACCCCAAACTAAAAAAGGTTTAGCTCCCTGGCATCAAGGCATAGTATCTCCCATCCATCCCTTCCTTGGCATGAAGGGCAGATGTGCATAAATCAAGACTATCATGATATCTTAGTGAAATATAGGTGTTGTCAGGACTTTAGAGGGTTGTGGTGGGGAGTTTTATGGGTTAACTGCTGTAAAACACCACGTCAGATAGTCTGACATCTCTCGAAGTAACAGCAGTTTGTTCATATTCATAATATCCTCTGTGCCAGAGCAGGAAGCACAAATAAAACAGATTTCTGTTCACAGAACCTTTACCAGTTGCAATAAAAATGTCCATCTACACAGATCTCTGTGGTCTAGGAATTCTCAGTGGAAAAAGAAAAGGCTGAGATTTAAAGGGGGCTTTTAAAAACTTTGGAGAGTGACTTCCTACAGAATCAAAGAACATGCTTGGAATTGGAAGGGACCCACAAGGATCATCAGCTCCCATTCCTGGCCTGCACAGAACCTTCCCTGATAGTCACACCATGTGCCTGAGTGTATCACCCAAACACTCCTTGAGCTCTGTCAGGTTTGGGCAAATGGTGACAGGACAAGGGAGAATGGCTTTGAACATTTAGATGAGAGGAGACATTTAGACGAGAGATCAGGAAGAAGTTGTTCCCTGTGAGGATGGTGAGGCCCTGCCACAGGTTTCCCAGAGAAGCTGTGGCTGCCCCATCCCTGGAAGTGTCCAAGGCCAGGTTGGAATAACCTGGGATAGTGGGAGGTGTCCCTGCCCATGGCAGGGGGTGGAACTGGATGATTCTGAAGGTCCCTTTCAGCCCAGACAACACAGAGTTCTATGATTATCAGCCCGTTTCTAAACAGCTTTCAGCACAGAAGAACGTGACAGTTGTTACTTACTTCGAACAACATTTCCGCTCACTTTGAAAGGAGGAAGTGCCTGGAAGATCTGTGGTTGCTCCCCAGGAGCCCTGGCTCCCCACAGTTTTCTGGGGGCTCAGTGGAGCCGCCATGCCGGGGAGTCAGAGCTCCCTTGGCCTGGGCGAGGCGTGACAGCTCCAAACATGCCCTGGAGCATACCGTCCTCCTGCCTCAGGAGCCCTGGAGCACACCCTCCCTCCTGCAGGAGCTGGGAAGTGTTGCCATGCACATGAAGGAATGACACGAGCCCATGGTGATGGGAACCCTGTTGCCTGTCCCAGAACAACATGTCCATGGGCACAGCAGAGACCCAAGTCTGCCCTGTCTGAACTGCTGACCACACCCGTCGACCACCTGGTTTGAAACTTCCTGCTCTGGGCAAGATTACTCTCCACAAGGGAAAATCTGGATGTGGACAGCAGAAGCAGAACTCATTAGCCTAACAAGTGCCCATTGACTCTCCAGCCTCAGTGCTGTGGATGTTTAAACTGTGCCACTTAGATTTACAGCATTTCACTATCAGTTTTATTAAAGGATACTCACTATCAGTTTTATTAAAGGATAAAGGATACTAAAAATAACCCCAGTGAAATAAAAATTGGAATGGTATTAAAGAAATTAGTAATAGCAGCACATCTTATTCTACAGGACATGAAAAGAATCAACAGAAAAATTAAACTATTCTAGACCATATAGAGAAAACTCCCTCTCCTGAATTCTGCAAGTTTTGTCCCAATAAATTATATAAATCGCTTCAACCAAAAATGTAAAAAAGCCAGTTTACCTTTTATAGTCCCATGCTATAGACGTGACCATAAATTATGTGATTATAGATTATGACAGATACCAGCTTTTTCATCTTACTTTACTCTTACCAACCCCTCATAATGTTCACAGAAATCAAACTGAAGCTCAATTATGAGTATTATGAGTGGAAACAAGTTTCTGGGAAACAGTAAGTCATTTTATAACCCTATACATCTAGAAAATATACAGCTTTTGACAGAGAACAAGTTATTTTAATATTTTATACTGATATAACACTTCTCAATGAAATACATTGCTGGCTACTGATGATGAAAGAAAGCAAGCCAAAATAAAACCTCAACAGAAGTTGAGGTTTTACAAAAACAAAAACTTTATCAACCATTTGATCAGGGCCACCTGTATCCAATAAATATTTATTATCAGTAAATCCAAGGGGCATGTTAGGATTCAGAATTTTTCTTATCAGAACAATCCTTTAGCCTCAAGACCTAACAAAATTTTCTAGGTAAAGGTGAATTAACTTAAGAGCTCAACCTGCTAAAAATCTAAGGGTTGGAGGAATATGAAAACTCCCCTGAAAGGAAGTGCACAACTCAGAGGGATTATTGTGGCTTCACAAGCGATCATGCAGCTCCTGAGCTCTGTGCACACTCCTCACCTGCATAAAGCCAGCAAAAGGTAAAACCCCATGGCTAAAACTAGGAGATTTAAGTCCATAAAGCACAGTTCGGAAGTGATGGAGTCCCCGTCCCTGGAGGGATTTAAAATCCCTGTGGATGTGGCACTTGGGGACATGGGTCAGTTGGTGGCCTTGGCAGTGCTGGGATGGTTGGACTTGATGATCTCAGGGGGCTTCTCCAGCCTGAACAATTCTGTGATTCTATGAAAAGCAGCAGAGCTGCTCATGAGGCTGCCCAGATAGTCCAGGCTGTGTCAGGAAATTACTGTGTCCCAAACAAGGCCCTCCGCAGTTACCTGACACAGAGACTGAAACCAGCCGTCTCAAAAATTACACAAGCACTGAAACAACTCTGAAACCTTCCATACCTACAAAACTCACAAAAGCATTTCTATTAACCTTATTAAAATTAATTAAAATTAACCTTATTAAAATTAATTTTTCTCCTCACATATGCAGCAGAAGGATACAGTCAGCAAATCCACTCAGGCAGCAATTCAGTTGCTTGTCTTTGCTGTAAGAAATATGGCTCCAGCTGAACAGGATTCCTCTACAAAGTCTTAGGGAAGTTCTGCAGATCCTTGGATAACCAACCTACTTACAGGCCAGCTTTATTTATATTTTAAGAGATTATGAAGTGACAGAGCCATCAAGGCTGGAAGAAACCTTCAAGATCAACTAGTCTAACTGTAAAACGGACTAGAATTACAAAGTTTTCTAGTATTTCTCAAGAAAGTGCCCTCCTTCTGTCCCTCCCATCAAATTCTAGCAGCTGAGGATATCCACCTGCAAACTTCCAGAAGGAAGCATACTATTACTGCTCTTCTGTAGGCTGGCTGGAATTTTTCAGAGAAAACTTTCATGCAGTCACAGCAACTTAAAATTCCCTTTCAGCAGTTCACATCTCGAAGGAAGAACAGATACAAACCTTGTGTGTTCTTGAAGGACATGATGGCTTGTCTGTAGGGGTTTGGTGTGTCTGGGGCATCGGTGAGGTTGGCCAGGACCAGCAGCAGCAGCAGGCTCTGGTTGGCCAGAGGGGAGCACTGCTCCAGCTGGGGCGACGTTTTGCTGCCCACCCCACCCAGAGTGAACACTGTCCACAGCCCAGCTGGGGAGAAAAAAGCATAAAACACCATGTTAATGTCTTAATAAATGAAGCTTCTTCAGGGCACAGGGTTAGATTAGTTGTCAGGAAGGAATTCCTGGCTGTGAGGGTGGGGAGGCCCTGGCACAGGTTGCACAGAGAAGCTGTGGCTGCCCCATCCCTGGAAGTGTCCAAAGCTAGTTTGGAGTCACCTGGGACAGTGGGAGGTGTCCCTGTCCATGGTAGGGAGTGGAGTGAGGTGAGCTTTAAGATCCCTCCCAGCCCAAACCATTCTGAGATTCCACATGGTGCATGAGCAGCCACAGCATTAAGGCATAATACATAAATTCCCCAGACGCTGCTTGTCAAAACTCTCATTATCATACTGCTTAACTTTTGATGTTTGAGCCTGAAAGGGTCATTTTCATACTTACAGCATTAAAAAAAACAAACTCCAATACTAACTGCATTTGAAATTCCTGCTGCTAATTGCAGCAGCATTGGTGAATCAGCTACCAAAGAGCAATTAGAGGAGAAGAAGCACCAGAGGAGGACTACAGGACTCCCCTCATCCCTCTCCAGCAAGTCCATTATTTCTTATTTCCTTGCCCCTGCTCAAGGGACTTTAATACACCACTGGGGAAAAAAACCAAGAAAAGCAGCAAAACAGAAACAGAGATGATGCAAACTCAGCATTACTGGAGGACAAAGTCAGAGAAAAGGGCAAAAACTCTAAGTTTATCACATCTGGGCTCCTGATACATTCCCAGGGGATAAGAAGCAGCCCTTCTCAATCGCAGTTTAGTACATTCATCTCCAAATGCCTGCCTAGCAGTTCATTTTTTGAGTGCATCTTGAAATTTTATGGCACAGAGCATTTCATCAAATTATTCATTTAATAGGTCAAAGCCTTGAGTTGTACAGCAAAAAAAACCCCCAAAACAACAAAGTTCAACTTTAAAAAAAAAGGAATTCTTATTTCCTCTTTTAATTAATGCCTAAATTAAAAATTAACTACCAAACACCATCTTAAAGAAGAGAGAAAAATCAAAACAATCTAGTTTTCAAACTTCCAGCCTGTGAGGTTTGAGGTGCAAAAGATAGAACTCCATAATCCATTTGAATGCAAAACACTAAGAGCAGCGTAACCAATTAAAAGAATTTCAAGAACACTCAGCCCTACAAAATTTCAAGCCATCCAGAGACTATTTTTCTTCAAATGTAATTATACAGTCACATTATGTAATAAACCAGTGCTCCCTCATCAGCACAACTGCAGGGCAATTACTGCCATGTCAAGGGCAAGGGAACTAATGCCACTCAGTGTTAAGCAGCTTGAGGGAGTTCTTATAATAAAAAGTACTATAATTACAGCCTTCTTAGCACAAATTTCTTGTTATGTTAATAACCTTTTATCATGGTGGTTTTGATCCAGAATTAAAATGAATGATGTTGACCATGAAGTTTGTTTTTATAGTCACATGAGTTCTTCCAGAGAGGTAATGTGCAAAGACATTACTGTAAAAAACCCTGAAATAACCATACCTCTACCATATGTTAAATGAATTTGAATTCAGCACATTTCCCTTCTTAACCTTCATCACAGTTCTCATTTTTATTTTCCACCACCCCACCCTTCTGTGCCTGGCATGTGCCATTACTACACCTTTCCTCAAAAGTTAGGAAAAGAGGGATATGGCCAAAATACTGGCAATTAATCTGAGCCTTCCACTAGGGAGAATGAGGTCATTATGTCCAAGAGAAATGTGCACATTAATATATGACCTAAGCAACCTCCTGAAGTTCTCTCTTTGTGTTGGGAACTCCTCCAGAAAAGCAACCCTGTGTAACAGGTTCATAAAATTCCTTTTGGTTCCAAAGTGCAATGTCACATTCAGTGCTGAGTATTGGTTGTTGCACCCAGTGTACTCAAGGTAAGAGATATTTCTAAGGAAAACACTGTTTCTGATCATAAAAAGCAGAAAATAAAGTGCTGAACAGATAAACAGCTTAGGAAGGACAGAGAGACAGTGTTTCCACTTCTATGTAGTATCTTCACAAAAGTCAAAGTATCACTTGGCTAAACCTAGTTTTGTATTTATGCATATTTCAAAATTACAATCCTGTATTTATGTCTTTAACATGAAAACAAAATAACTGATGCTGCAAGCCCCTTAGAAGCTTTCCTCACCACATTCTTTTCAGACCTGAAGTTCAACAGGAAAAATAGAAAGACTATAGACTGATAGAGTGTGGTCAGAATTATATTTCAGGTTCTGCTTATTCAGAATGTCACTGAACAAACAAACAAAAAGAGTAAAAGGGTGAAAATCCCATATTCAGAGGGGATGAAGGTCAGGTTGGACGGGGCTTGGAGCAACCTGGGATAGTGGAAGGTGGCCCTGCTCATGGCAGGGGGTGGAATGAGAATGAGCTTTCAGATCCTTTCCAACCCAAACCATTCTGGGATTCCATGATTCTATGACAATTCCTGTTCAGGCCAACAGGATAGCCAGTGGTGGCTGTAACAGCACTAGAGCTGCCTGCCATCATGGCAAGCATGAAGAGAAATTTGCCTGGACACTTCAACATATAGAGCTTGGATTTCTTTCCCACTGAATTTTCATTTTAAATTTAATTTACTCCAAATCTCTTTGTCATATACATGTATCAAAAGAAATGCAAATTCCAGTTTTCTTAAAGCTTTCTAGATTTCTGGAAGGTGGCCAACATAGGATAAGGTTCCCAAAACTAAACCACTGGAGTGTGACAAGGAGAGAGGGAGTGGATCACCTGAAAAAGCACTGTGAGCCAAAGTGCTTCTGAAGATTTATAAACTCTTGATAAGGCCTTATGTTGCCAAACACTACCTTTCTGGTCCTAATTATAAGCCTGATGAAGTTAATAATCCACAACCCTAAAACAGTCTCTTCAATGTTGCTGTGGTTTAACACCACACAGCGAATCATTCGTTCCTCCCTGGTGGGATGGGGGAGAGAACTGGAAAAAAAAAGAACTGGAAAACTCATGGTTTGAGGAGATAAAGATAGTTCAACAGGATAGAAAAGGAAGGGAAAATGATGATGATGATAAAAGAATACAGGAAAGAAGTGGTGAACAATGCAGTTGCTCATCAGCTGTCCTGGCTGTACCCCCTCCCAGGACTCTGCCCCCAGCCTCTGTGCCTGCAGGGCAGTGTGATCTGGGTTGGGTATTTCATCTAGAAAATTTACTGTTTTCTGCAAAATACTTCGAATTGGATTGCTCTAGCATGTGTCCAGGGTCTACAACTGTGTCCAGCTGTGGGTTCCTGGGGACAGGAGGCACATAGAGCCTTGGAGAAGCCGAAGGGAAGGAGCATCTCTGTGTCTGGGATAGGCTGAGGGAGCTGGGAATGTTCAGTCTCCAGCCCTGTGTGTGCAGGGAGGGGGCAAAGGATGGACCAGGATCTGCTCCAAGGAATTCAGCAATGGGACAACAGCAAGGAACTGATGCCCAGGGAGCTCCTCCTGCACAGGAGAGAGATCTTCTCCCCTGGGCAGTGGCAGTACTGAGCACAGATCAGAGGGGGGGTGGAGTCTGTGAAGTCTCTCACTGGGGATATTCCAGATCCCTCTGGACACAATGGGATGGCCCTGCTGGAGCAGGGAGGCAGGACCAGAGGAGCCACTGTGGTGCCTTCCTGCCTGAACCACTCTGGGATTCACTAATACAGCTTTAATCCCTGACTCAGCTCCACATGGAACCACATTGAGAGAACTTTTGTCAATTAAGAGAAATAAAAAATTTTGCCAATTATTCCTGGCAAATACTCAGATGTTTTGAAACAGAACTGACTGCTTTTACCTTTAGAACCAAATGAACAGGTTCGTTTTTGTCCTTCTCTTCCACCAAACTACCCATCACAGATTTTTTTCCCATTGTTCACTCTAAGGCAGAGCAAGAAAAGCAGATCTGAAGAGCAAGGTATGTTTTTATGTAATAGAGAAGCTGAGATCTTCTGCATGATGGCTGGGACACAGTTCACAGCCATGAAAACAAACCCAGGACTTTAATCTAGTTTGACAGTCTGTGAAACAACACTTAATGGCAAAATGAAGTTATGACACATTCCTCAAAATAGAAGTTTCTTTCACCTGTTATATGATGCAAACACAATTCTGCATAAATCTCAGCCAAATGCCTGGTCTGTGTTACACAACAAGACACAAATAAGGTTCATGTTTGTACCTACTTGGGGAAATGCTTGAACAAGCTTTTTCACAGTTTCACGTGACTAAGCAGAATTTTAAGAGCTTGATTTTGAAGACATTTTATAACCAAGAGACAGGCAGGAATGCAGAAGGTACTTTAAAAACTCATAATACTCACATAAACCATTGCAGTTTACAGTCAACAACTTCCAGCACTGCCTACCTTTATTTTAAGTTAGGATAACAATTGACTGTGAGGTGTAATTTATTTGTGAGGTCTCTTGGGGTAGTTACTAAACTAGTTGTAATTCTTCCACAAAACATGTGCTATTCACCTTCCAACCTTCAGAAGAAAGGCTTGGAAGACAAACTCTCTGAGTTCTCCCCCTGGACAGAGCATTACATTAACGCTGAGGAAATCAGTGTTAATTATTTCCAAGTATCTTTCTATAAAATCATGGCTTTAATTTTTTTTTAATCTAATAGCAGCTTCAAAATGCAATCACAGTTATGACTGAGCTTCAAGCTTTCCTTTGAACAGCCTATCCTTCATTAATTTAAATAGAGGCATTAAATTTCAATTAATACTGGCAAAGCCTTTTTGAGTACGTTCATGCCTCTTCTCAGTGGAGGTTGGTGACAGAGCAGATCCTTCCCTCATTCCCCCATCACACAACTCTCATACATCATTAGCATCCCCCAAAGGAACTTCATTGCTTCTGAAATTATTTTTTCAGAGGGCACCAGGTTGAGAAGCAGCCTCAGGCAGCTTTCAGGACTGGAAAGGATGAAATAAAGAGTTTTAGTAGACAAGATCTTTCTTCTTAAATTTCAGAAAGAAAACCCAACCACATAGGAAAAAATCAAAACAGGTCCAGCTCATGTTTAGTAATCTGTCCAAATCAAGTCCTAGCTCCACACTCTCCTTTCCTATTTCTGAAACTTTCCACAAACATCCAGAAGATAGTCCAATGCTGCAAATAAGCCTAAGGCATCAGCAAATACAGATGATAAACTAAAGCAAAAGTGATTTTCACTGCACCTAATTGATACCATCATGTATTTCCTCCACCAAAAACAGTGAATAACATATTATTAAAACCCATTACAATTACTATTTAATTCTTATTAAATTCGAACTGGAGGGGTTGTTTTTGTTTTAATGCTTATTATGTGTGTCACATTTCTCAAGTCAATTCAATGGTTCTCACACTGTGGTCTGATGAACACTTTCTGGTGGCCCGTGGAGAGCTGGCAGTCCACGTTGTGCTGGCTCTTGTCCTCGTTTCCAGCTGCTACATTGTGTTAGAAGAAAACTAAAAATACATAAATACTTTCCTATGGTTACTTTTCCATGTAAGCAATTTCTCAAGTTGCCACGGGGATGTTGTGTGATAATGAGTGGGAGGGGAAAAAGTGGTCCATGGAGCCATGAAGGGGGATCAGAGAGGCAGCTGCTCTATCAGGGGCATTTTAAACTCTATAACCACATCTCCAGACCCTCAGATCTTCAGTTAAGAAACTTAAAATTGCAAATTGTGAGGAACACTGGGCATGCTTGACAAAAAAAGACTATCAAACCAGCAGCTACATTAATTTCAGGAAAGTCTCATGGCAGATTTGGGAAGATTCATTACAGTAAGAAGCAAAGCTGAAGTATAGGAAGTATGGAATAATTTTTATCTGGTTTATGAACCTCAATGTTAAATATTCCATCCTTGAGCAACATTAAACTCATCAGGAGCATAAACACACAAACTACAACCTCTGACTGAAAAAAGTGGATCTAATTACAATGTAAATATTTTAGAGAGGGAAATTATGAAAGTCAGAAGCACAAAAATGTCTGTCCAAAAAACTGCAGCAATTTCTTGTTTGTTTTTTAATTGCAGTAACTTTTTCAGATGACATAAGATCTCATAAATTATAGACTTTTGCAACATTATACCTGGCATGGCAATACGAATTACAAAAGTAGCCATTTTTAACTTTCAGCTGTATTTTTCATGCTCTCCACTGTCTGTCATGGGATTTACAGAATTAACTCAAGCTAGTTTGAGACACAGAAAGAAGTTCTACAAACAACTACAAATGAATAGTTTCTACAAACAACTATAAATGAATAGTTTCTGGGTGACACACAGTGTAGCAAAATAAACACACATTTTCAATACTGGTAGGCCAGCTGCTCTCTTAAGTCCTCAGCAGGCTGCAGTAAGAAATCACATGGGAGATACTAAATCTAAAAACATTTTGAGACAGCAGGTATGTACCAGTTCATCTTGACTCTACTTCTTGTCTGGAATACACAAATGGCACACAATGTGTATCAATGTGTGATCACTTGGAGCTGCATATCCAGGCTTAAAATCCTGTCCAGCTACTCTCTAGTCCTTAGTGCAAGGTCAAAGTCACACATCTCAACAACTTACACAGCAGATTGCCATGGGCTCTGTTACAGGTGCTTTGTTATATTTCAGGTGCTTTGCTGTATTTCAGGTGCTTTATTACTTTATTTTTGGTATTTAATTCCTAAATACTACAGAAAAGTGACCGAAATGCTACAAAAATATTAAGAGCATTTTTGGATTACTTCTTCAAATGTTTAAAGAACTTACAGAAGAAACATTCTAAAAACCAAGCTATTTTCTTCTCATCAAATCAGTGCAACAGAACAACTGTTCTATATTTCACATATTTCAACTGGCTCATTGAAATACATGACTGAGTATGACTTAATTGTTTGAGGTTTTTCACACCTAATAACACTATTGTAAAGGCAACCAGCATTTCATCCTGGTTGCCAAGAGCAGCAGAAGGCAGATATTCCTGTGAAGCCAAACTCTGCAGCCCCAATTCCCTGTCTGCCCCATTCCTGGTCATGGCCTCTCCAGGAACAGCCCAGTCTGTGTCTGTGCATCCACATTTTTAAAAAACACCCCAGGCACTGCTCCCGATGCTGCAGCAGGACAGGAAAGCTGCAAGGAGCCACTGGGGAAAAGGCAGCCCAGGAAATCTCCACATAAACCCTCCAAAGCTGGAGGAGCACCGAGGAGCCCGAGGCGGCCGGGGCCGTGATGTCATTGACACATTCTGGAAGCAGTTTTTCAGGAAATGAATCATGGAAGCAAGTGAAATGCAAGGATGGATTAGGTAACTGTGTCCATCCCCTGCCCATGCAACAGTGTTCCCTCCAGTACAGTTTGTTATTCTATCCAGTCTAATTTTAAGGGACTAGTAATGGAGCTTGAACCACATCCTTTGGGAAGACTGTTCCATAATCTAATAAACCTCAATGTTAAGGTTTTTTTCCTAATATTCAGCCTAAGCATTACTTTGTTCAGCTCCATCTACTTATTCCTGTAAGTGGTTCTATGTAATACCATAAAACATTTCTTCCCCAGTTCAGTGTTTACAGCCTTTAAATAAAAGGCACAGTCAGGTCTCCTTTGTTGCCCAGCCAAATTACATACACAGATTTTTCTTTCCTTTCTTTGAAAGTCCTTTCCACTTTGCTTCCTGTGATTAATCCCAGCTCCAATACTTACACGACCTTTCAAATTTCATGGAACTGCAAAAGTACTGCATAGATTTAATGTAATAAACAAGCACATTCCTCATTTCACTGCAAAAATAGTGTTTACTTAATTTTAAATTATTCATATTCTTTTTTTTATCACTAGATCTCTGGAGAGCTTTACTGTGATGTCTGAAATGATATGGGCTTTCCTCAGGGCAGGAACCTCAACCACTCCATTATAACTCTTTTTCTGATTTTGAACTTCAAAATAAGGAGACAATCACCTTCTCCCAAGACCACGAAGCTCAGCTGGAGTCTTGCATCCCCATCAGAGCTTTTGAATCAAAGCCCTCTCAGAAATGTGTAAAGATAGACCAAAAAAAGTATTTCATCTGAAAAACTAGAGAAACGAA
This sequence comes from Serilophus lunatus, assembly GCA_013399895.1. Lineage (NCBI taxonomy): Eukaryota > Metazoa > Chordata > Aves > Passeriformes > Eurylaimidae > Serilophus > Serilophus lunatus. The sequence goes on along the minus strand of VXBA01001792.1, from coordinate 82,449 downwards.
ATCAACACCTGTAAAATCACTGAGATTACATTACATATAAATAAATGTATTACTTACGGTTGGACTTGATAAACCTTAGAGGTCTTTTCCAACTTTAGCAATTCTATGACAAATTTAACATTCTCAGAGAGGGTCTACTTCTCCTACTTACACAGGGATGCTGAAGCACACAATAGGTTTGTTAGCAGGAAATCCCTGATGATATTTTCCTTACCTGTAATTGGAATATGAACAGTAGGCATATCCAGAGGCAGATACCTTGAAGAACTAACTGAATCAAGTGACATACTTGAATCAAAAGGCTATCACGTCACCAAATAAGGCTGGGAACAATTCCAATAATTCACTTTAAGAAATATATTAAAAAATTATAGGAAAGGAACACCTTAAACAAGGAATCTTCACATTTTTATTAGCTGTACTCTTGGCCTGTTACTGGCAACACCTATTTCAACTCCTTTAGACAGGATGGTACACTTTCTGAGACGGAACAATATTCCTGCAGCATGTTTGAAGACTGTCCAGTACAACTGAAGCTGCAAATGTGACCACAACATCAAGAAAAAACAAATAAAGGTTTTATGGTATTATACAAGAGCACAATACCACAGTATTATGACTACTTGAAACCTGGGAAACGAAAAGGGGTGAGAGAGAGGAAAACAAATGAGAAATGTGGGAAAAAACTGCAAATCCACCCAGAGTTGGACTGAATTTTAGAGGAACTGTCTGACTCAATCATCTATCAGCCTTGGAACAGCAAACCTCACGCCAATGGCAAGTTCACATGAGCGAGACGTTAAAAAGGAGTTGCTGGATGGGGCATTTGGGGTTTTGTTTTTGGTTTGGGTTATTTTGGTGGGATTTTGGGGGAGGGGCGGTTAGTTTTGGGGTGTTTTTTGTTTGGTGGTAATTATTTGGAGACAATTATTGTTTATTGAATTTTTTTTTCTTTTCTAGTAGAAATCTTGCTTTTGCCCAGAGCACCATCCTGGTACTTCGTTGCTGTGGTCAGAATGGGAGGGAACACGGTGAATGTGTATAATCCGACCAGGACTGGGATTTTTAGTAACATTTTTTGACAACTCAATCAGACACAATGCAAGAGAAAAATGAACACGAAAATATGTTAAAAAAAATGAAAGCAACATCTTGGCAGTACTATTTTGACATAGTGTCAATCAGGGCTCATGCTTTTGATGCAGCACCCTGAGAAGAACTTCATCCCCACATAGAGGGGGAAGGCAGAAGAAGAAATCCAGACATTCATTGACAGAAGTGACCTGTAATGTTGCTGGATAGATCAAGGCATCCAACAAATGACTTTTCCAGAGCAGTTAGGATTTTATATCAGCTAGTGAGTTTAGCATACTGCTCCTGTTGGCTTGTTGTGACTCCAGGCACTCAAGTCAAAATGAACCCATTCCTTGAGACATGAGAACATGAGCAAGTGGCTTCTGGGAAAGTTTCCCTCTAAAGAATTATACCTAACAGCCTAAAAAAAAGATGTAATAAAAATGCAACGAGGCAAAGGAGACCTAATGTTTTTCTGGACTCGATTACCGAAACCACAAGACAATTTTCATCTTTCTGTTCCCTTACTTATTAAATGTATGCAGCTCAATTTCCCTAGCAAATGCTATGAAAAGGGTTATCCCAATTCCATGACAACATGTATCCCTTGTTGGTGACTTCAGAGATCATTCTTGCCACATTCATGGGGTCAAATCCCTGCCAGAGAGCAGGAAGAGATGGGATATTGGGAAGGAATTCTTGGCTGGGAGGTTGAGGAGGCCCTGGCACAGGTTGGGCAGAGAAGCTGTGGCTGCCCCATCCCTGGAAGTGTCCAGGGCCAGGTTAGACAGGGCTTGGAGGAACCTGTGATAGTGGCAGGTGTCTTTTCCAACCTAAACCATTCTCTGATTCCATGAAGTCCAGTATTCAGGAAACAACAAGGATCGGCTTCACTAGGGCAAAACCCAGCTGTTTGAACACATTTATCTGTTTTAGCCAGGTAAGAGTTAAGCAGCACCAATGGAGCATGAGGACGTAAGGGGCTAAACCTCATCACCTTCCCAGTCTCTCCATTCCCTTCCTTCTGTTCAAATACATTGGTTTGGAAGGGGCTGCCCAGGGAGCTTTGGAGTCCCCACTCCTGGAGGTGTCCATGGAAGGACTGGACATGGTACTCAGTGCTCTGGGCTGAGGACGGGGACAGGGTGAACTCAATGACCTTGGAGGGCTTTTCCAACCTCAGTGATTCTGTCAAATAAATGCTTTGTTCCCTTCTCCAGCCTGCTGGCCACATGTCAGAGAAAGATCCCGTGCAAAACTAAGAAGGAACACCTAGCACAGCAAAGTCAGCATGGACCTGCTACTTCCCTCCTAAGGCTCTCTTTGAGTCCTCCAAACTGGTGAGACCCCTGAGCTCTGGTACCTACAGCCATTCCAACCAGCTTCTCCATCACACCTTTTTAAGGAGACACTTAAAACCAACTAAATAAACTTCAAGTAGAAGTACAGCTGGACAACTTGGAGTTACACAGTTTTGAGAGTGCTCTGGCTGCCATCCGTACTCCTGAGGCTCCTTGGAGCCTCCCACATCTCCTCAGTGCAATGGCTATGTTGTTGTTTAAACCACCCCGGCCCATCCCTACTTTTCCTCTAGATGGTAACATTTTGTCAGGCAGCGAGGTAAATTCTTCCTCTTCACCATCAGCATCTACACCAAGGAAAAGGAAATCCCTTAAGTGTTAATTGTCTTGCTTGAAACCTGGTCCACCAGCAACGGGATGAAGCAACTGCAGGGGAAAGCCCCTCCTGATTTCTGGAACAGGCTCACAGACTTCACGAGGGGTGCTGCCTCCCTGGCACGATGCTCTGTGGAGCACACTCCATGAAAACTCAGCCTTCAGACAGTTCTGCTGACAGTTTTTTCAGCAAGCTTCTGCTCAACGTACACAAACGGGAAGTTTCGGGACCTTGCAACTTGGCCAGATTCAGTAAACTGCACGAGGGATTATAAATGGCACATCTCTATCCACAGCCTGACCCCTCGAAGTTCCCCCTCCTCAAACCTCAAGAGCCCGTTCCAAGGCATGAAGGCTCTAAAACTCCTCAATAAAACAGATGTAAGAATTCAGCATTGGTTAAATAACATTTTTCCCTAACCTCATTCTCAGAAACAGAAGAACTGTTTTCAATTAAAGCAGAGCCAAACATTAAAAAAAAATAAAAATAAAAAAGAGCCTAAGGAAGATACTCGGCATGAAAAGTTTCATCACAAACAACTGAAGTCTGAAAAAAAAAAAATTACAAGCCATTGAAAATTGGATTTCACTACAGAAAGTGCTATATAAGCTTATCTTCAGGCATCAATACCAGCTCCATCCACATGCACATTATTAAAATGGCAGCTTTGATGAGGAGGAGTTGAGGAGAACGGCAGTGCTGAAGAATGAAGTCCTATCCCCAGAAGGAGCGTGCCACAGGCAACATTTCTCATTATCTTGACTAGCAGAAAATGCCTCCTCAGCTGAAAGAAGCTGGTGTCCCTGCTCACCAGTAAGGGCAGGACGCGAGTTACTGCCAAGGCTGATGAGCTGTTTTATGTCAGCACCTGCCCTTTGGCTTTGCTCTCTGAACTGACATCAACTCCAGAGGCATCAGACAGGAACACGTTTCTGTCACCAGACACCACGGCTGGACTTGGACCAGCACAGCAGAGCTGCAGTGCACGAGATCCTGTCTGAAGTCCTCTGATGGATCTAATACCAACTGAACTCCATGTGTTTTGGGTAGATGGCCAGTGTGCAGAGAATGGTGTTGGGAAAGGTTTTGGTGTATCACATTTGCTGACTACAAAAACACAACACTATGGGGGGAGAAAAAGGCTGACTAAGTATTACTGACTCTGCCTGTATATTTTTTTCCCAGCAAAAATGGATAGTTAACATTGAAATTATATAGAAACATGTGCTAACACTCATCAACTTTACTACTAAAGACTAAAATATAATGTATTGAGAAAGTTCTGGTTCCAAATACTGATTCACCAATTTATGGAATGAATTACATAAAGATTTGCATTTATATGAAAAATTATATTTAGAGGCAATTCATTTTGTCTCCAGCATGCACGTTCAGTTCCAAAATGTTTCATCTTCAGGACCCAAAAATGTTATTGCCACAGGGCGAGAGATTCCTCTGGCCTTTTCCTATTCCTAAGGATTTTGCAATAGTGCCAAGCCATGAAGGGGAAAGGGTTTGCTCTCTGGGGGCACAGTTATGAAATGCTGAGAACAATCTGCGATTGCTTCTCTGCCACCACATAGAACAGGGCAATGACCACACCTGAGACTGAGAAACTTTTTAATATAATGTTCAATGCAATTCTCAGTGTGTGTGAGATCAATCTGTGAGTTAAAAAAGCCAATTTGGGGCAGCAAGACTGCCCTTGATGATGACACAGGGCACCACTGCCTCCAGACTGCCAGGCACACCTCAACTCTTGTGGAGGATGCTTGGCAATACCAACATACCCTGAGAAAGCCCCACGTTGGATATAAGCTTGGCAGGCTTTCAGCATCACCAGATGCCCCTTGTGCAGAGACATCCTTTTTAGCCTACCAGGTTTTGAGAAGATAATTCAAATAATGTCATGTTTATCATAAAAAAAAAACATTTCTGCTCTCCCAAACATTCAAAGATTCACAGAATAACTTAGGTTGGAAGGGACCCTAAAGCCCATTTCATTCCATCCCTCTGGAATGGGCATGGACAAGGACACCTCCCATTATCCCAGGTTGTTCCAGGCTGGATTTGGAACTTCCAGCAACCACAGTTTTTGCTCAACCTGTGCCAGGGCCTCCCCACCCTCACAGCCAACAACTCCTTCCCAATATCCCATCTCTCCCTGCCCTCTGGCAGGGGGAAGCCATTCCCTGTGTCCTGTCCCTCCATCCCATGTCCTCAGTCCCTCTCCAGCTCTCCTGGAGCCCCTTTAGGCTCTGGAAGGGGCTCCAAGGTCTCCCTGAATCCTGCCCCTCTCCAGGATGGAGCTCACTCCACATTCCCAGCACCATCACTCAGGCAACTTTGCTGCCAGCCTGTTTGACACGAGGTGACAGCTGGTGACCAGGACCTTCTCAAAACCATTGCAGTGGGCAAGAGCAGACAATGAGACACCTCTGTGCTGTGCACACATCTTACAAAATCACCTGACACAGTTTGGTAAGAGGGAATCTTACACATGTTATCAAAAAAACAAAACATGTTTCATCAGCCTTGAAGCAAGGTCCAGTTAAAACACAAGGATAAGGATCAGGACACTGGAATTTTATTCCCAGCTGCAAAGTCAACTGCTTGCATAATTTTAGCCAAGCTTCAAGGATGTTATTTCCTCTATTTCCCCCATCTGTAAAAAGGAGAATTTTATATTTTATATTAAAAAGGGCATTTAACCCCTGGAGCCCCTGGGCTGATTGTGTGCTGTTCCAGAGTCAATGCCCCAATCTCCTCAGAGATCACTGAGGAGCTGAAGGGAGTCAGAGATTATAAATACCCTGGAATAAACTATACACACATTGTGTAGATACATGCACACATATGCATACACACAACTATCTAACTACACAGATATATAGAATATATCTAATTATACAGATATAGTTATATGGATACATAGAAAGATAGACATTCTGAGAAAGACAATTGCTGAGAGAAGCAGTACCACAAATATAAACTACAGGAAAAGGACTCTGAAGCCAGCAGTGAGTTAGATGGATAAACCTGAAGCCAAACTTGAAATTATGCAAGCCAAAATTTTTTTCCTAGCACTACTTTTATATTCTGTATTATTTACAATTAATGCATATTCATTTTATTCATATATTATGTGTATATATCTGCTGCATATACATCTTATAAAACAACCTGAAATTGTGTAAGTGAGAATCTCTCACATTGCCACAAACAGCATGAGTCGTAACTACATGTTATATTTATATGACATATTATATATTTATGTAACAATTCATTCTTATAAATGATTTATGGCTGTTCATTTTTATACCTCTGAGCATTTTGATACCTGAACTGTACATTTTTGTATATGTACACTCTCTCTTTTTCTCTTCCCTTCTACCTTCTACCTGTATCTAAACCCCACTGCCACGTGCTTGGGACTCACACACCAATTTCCAGGCCAAACCTGTGATATACTAACAAACCTTCCAAGGCTTTGGTGGACCCTCTGGTTTTTGTCATTCCTTTTGACCACGAGGACGAGTCTTGGATGCCCCCTTCCCCTTAAGGGTGGGACATGACAGGGTCAACAAGAGGCTGCCTTTGGAGTAACAGCCTTCAAAGGAAGGGTCAGGAGAAGATTTAGGAGGAAATTTGGAACTTTTTAAGAAATGCAGCATTTTTAGATTGTCCCACAAGGCTCAACACCCACAACAAGTCCCGACTGTCAGCAGTTGTTGGTTTGTGGACTGCAGAGCTCCAGCTGTGCCACTGCAGTGATGCATGTCTTTGCTTTTCACTGTTCACATTAATTCCATACCTAGGAATCCTCACTATAGGTACAATTACAGCTCAGCCAAGCTTCTCCTACTTGAGTTTAAGTAACTAAAAAAAAAAAGCATCAGCAGTTACGGAAACACCTGCCTCCACAATAAGGAATGTCCTGATGCGGTTATAGCAGCAAACGATTCAGTTTTAACTCAAATAGCTAAAAGGAATGTGAGTTTGAGTGATCATGCCTTACAAGCTCATGGAGAGCCCATGGATCTTGCTAAGCAGTTATTATCATCATTTGAAACAAGCCAATAAATAAATAAATAAAATAATTTAAAAACCAAACAAAAACCTCACCACAAATACAAGCAAACAAAAGACACTACTTAATTAGTACACTTTTAAGCAAACACAGCATTAATTTCCTTGAGGAAGGCGTGACTTAAAGGACTCCAAAATGCATTCAGAACAAATTGGAAAAAGAAAATGTACAACACATCAACCATAGCACCCCAGCTTTCATTCCCTCCCACACCTCTCACACAGACCGAAGAGTTTAATGATAAGACACCCACGTGCACACGTGATTATAATTTATGGGTTGTGGGCCACTTTTAATTCTAGTTAAAAGCATCTGGCATTCCAGCAGATTAAAAAATCCCTTCCTACGCTTGCACAGGACACAGGGATGATCCTGTGATGGACACCACACTCCATAAGGAATTCTGTCTAGCACAACACCCACACTAACCAGACACAACCACACAGTTTAATTTATACAGTCATTACTTCTTTTCAAAGCCTGTCTCCTGAGGAGGGTGCAGTGACAGGGAAAATGTCAGATCTGCACAACAAAGGGACTGATTTGTACAGAAGGTGCAGTAATTATTTAATATTTACTTCCCATCTTTAGGAGCTGACTTGTGCTCGTTTCAAGTGTGTGCCAAACCACAGGGAAAACTTAATTCAAAATTAATTAACTGGAGAGCTCTAAATATGTGCCGAAGCAAACTTTTACACAGTTTACAAATTGACCTCTGCAATTTGCAAATATGCCAGTTCTTGACATACCAATAAGATGCTGAAATTACTTTAAAAATTACTCCAAAAATCTGAGACTGGTGGTGTCTGTGGTGGGGAGAGAGAGTGCAAAACACAGAAGGGAAAAAAAGATGCTATTAAAAAGGCAGGAAGAGAAACACTGTAAGAGGGATTGAGAACACATTATTTTCCAATACACAAATTGCAAAAGCTCACAAGGTTATTTTTTCTTCTTCCAGAGAAAATAGTAAGAAGCCAAATGGCAAAGATAAACATTTTCTATTTAGCAGGGACAAAAATTCCACAAGTAGCTACACATTATGTGACAAATCATTAACCTGACTGGACAAGCTACATAGGATTAAGTTTAAAACATTTTAGTTGGCTTCTTCAGAAATTGTTCAGTTTTATTCTCTCCATATTGTTCAAAGTAAGTTTGCCTTCAGTTCTGAAGGACTTTTACAAGTTGTCAGAGTGCACCAAGGGAACAGGAAAGCAGTGGAGGAAGACACAAGACTAACAGTCTACTACTTGTTTTCTTCATATCACTTGATGCACTGATTTAGTAAACTTCCACCGTCCCAGGAGAGCCCATGTTAAACAAAATGTATTTTCTACTCATAAAGCAGCACAAGCACAAATGGCAAACACACCCAGACCAGCCACACACAATAGTTTTCTCTGCATTTGTTCATTTTAATGCTGCAATTAAATCACTCTGCTGCACCAAGTGCTGTCACCAGGACTTTGTTTTGTGACTGCTACAGAAGATCCAAATTTTTTTGTTTGGGAAACAGTACAACTTTTGCAAAGTTTCAGAGTGCTTTAGAACTCAGAATAGGGAAAGTAAATATATCTCAGAAAGAGAAGAATTTATATAAATCTTCATTAATAAGCAATTTGAATCAATACAGCAATTATAACAAAAAAAATGCAGTGACAGCAGCCACAGCAAATTAAAAGGTTACAGAAAAATTAAACAGAACATTGGGCAAGAATAGGAACATGGCTAATGAGCACATTTTCCATCTAGGCTAAGACTATTTCAGGACAACTTTCTTAATTGCAAAAATGTAAAATGCTGCACTTCCAATTGCATAAAGCCTTTACATAACAAGCAGTTCCCTAACCCAGATTACGTGTGATTCCTGTCCAAGAACAACTGTGACAAAAATCAGAGGCTCCACAGCTTCTGTCCATATCCTGGGCTGCTTGGACCCAGCAGCAACTGCCTTGAGCGACACTGTGCAGCAAATCCCACACTGAACTACCAAAAGGAACGACAGCACACAAAATCCCCAAACCAAAAAATCAGGATGGGACTCCGAAGAGGACAAAAAAGACTGAAACCATAAAAACCTCTCCATAGCAAAGAGGGTTCGTGTTTAAGCACATTGGCAAACTCCACCCAATGATCACCAAACTGCTCCTGAGAGTTTCAACAGCAGACCTGCCACCAGAAGTTGCTGTGTACAGATCTGACTCATTCCTCCTTGTCCTTTTTTGAAGCAAATATTCAAGCAGATATTACATGGCTGGTACAGTAATGACCAGTTGTGAAAGTGCTATTGCTTGCCTGCAGTCCTAGTCCATTCAAGTCCTAATTCAGATCTGCTAAAAACCAGTTCGTTCTAAAGGCTTAAAGGAATTTATAAATCCTCCTTTCCCCAGGGGTTCAAATCTACATGTTTGACAGAAACCACAGAAGGGTTTGGGTTGGAAGAGACCTTCCAAGACTATCTCATTCCAGCTCCTGTCATGGGCAGAGACACCTTCCACTAGACCAGATTGCTTCAAACACTGGCCAACCTGGCCTTCAACATTTCCAGGCCTTCTAATGGTTAAGTTCCTCTAATGTGAAACCAATGCTTACACACTGATAAAACATTCTGAGGGGCAGAGCAGAGCAAAGGTAGTTACATCAGATGGATCAGGTGAGAGCACCGTCAGTTCCCCAGGAAATTCAACACTTAAGTTTCCTATTGCCCAGTTCTCCCCAAAGAAGAGAAAGAAGGTGGGGAGAGAAAAACTTAAAGAAAAGGAAAAGCAAACCTCTGTGTAAGATGTGGATGGTATCCCTTCCCACAACCCTAAGGCTACAACACCAGCTGTGAGCATCCAGCAGGACATCTGCCCTGTGCAGCCTCTGCCTGCAGTGGACAAAGGTGACCCGGGACAGTGATTACAGGTCTCAGGGTGGAAAGAAAGTGGGTCTGAATCAGAATATCCCCTAGAGAGCCTTGTGCATTCCATTATAACCGCTGTATGTTCTAGAAATGACCTCTGCGTATTTTAGATATAGTACTCACAAGGTCTGAAGTGCAAAATAAATCTGGGAAGCCAACATTAAACACCTGATTGAAGCCTGGTGAGGAAGTGGCAGCTGAAGCCAACACAAGAAATGCTAATGAAGCACCTTCCAGCATCCAGAAGACTTGCCCATTGCACCAGACACACGTTAAAACTCAGAGTCTTAAAACAACTATTTAACAGAGAACTCACATATACGGATGTCAAAAATGAATGGACTTCAACTCCTCATGAATGCTCCCTGCAGCATAAAATCAACTCAGTGTGAGGGGTTTGTGCAGGCTCAGACTAACTGGAAAGTAAAATCCTCTGTTCACACTGAGACTACGGGTCTGTGTATTTATCAGCTACGCAGTCTCATAAAGCTGAGTAAAAATCCAAAATATTAGCAGGAATGCTGAGAAATTCGGTCTTTTAACAAATATAAGGAATTATTCCAGAGTCAGACTCACTCTGAAATTTTTCATTCAGACAGAAAACCTTGTCCAAACCTTGTCCTACTCCTGACCACAATTCTCTTATGAAACCTAGTTTTGAATTTATTAGCTACTCGATTCAGCACAAGAGTGACAAGGTCTCAACTCTGTCATTATTAATATCCACAAAAGGAAGGCAAGGTTTGGATCTCAGCCAAGGAAAATCTGTCCATTGAACTGCAGTATTTCCAACAAAACAGCCTACTTCAAACCTCACAAAACGCTGCAAAAGGAGTGGAAAAGAAGGTGATGCTTGGCACAAAGGAAGAAATATTATCTAGAGACCATTCTAGAAAGGCCAAATATGAAAGCACTTGCTTAATATGCTCAATAAAAATAACGTGCAAGAGCCTGTCAGATCAACACGCCCTAAATTTGCCATGAGCAATGATATTCCATCAAAGGCAGATTTTTTACCATTAATTTTGGATATACATTCACATGAGGAATGGGTTTACATCCACAACAGTAACTCACATATAAGCAACAGCCTTCATGTCAAGCAGCCAAAACATCCCTGTGACAGAGACCAGAATCATCCTCCTCCCTACACCTACTCTACCCTCCTAGCTCCACAACACTGCCATTCTTTCTGTTTGACAGGATGGAAAGGACAAGAAGACAATAAGAGAAACTCATGCAAAAAGGGATTTTTTTGTGTGTCTTTCCCTCCAGCCTCTCATTTCTATATCCCTTCCCCTTACCTTCCATGAGGAAAGAGATGTAGCTCTTAAGCTTGTAATGCTTAGTTTTATTCAATTCAGGTATTTGCTGATGAAAGATTAAATTAATAAAGCTGTATCCCAGGTATGATGCTGGTAACTTTATGTTCCAGGATCTCATTATTGTTCCCAGTAAAATGCTTAGAGAAAGCTTCCCTTGGGTGCTAAATTCCAAGTCTTTAAGCTCTCCCCCAGGGCTGAATTCTTGGAAGATGGGCCATCTCTAAGTGGTTTGGGTAGCACACAGAAGGTGCCACACTGCACACACATCCTTTTGTTATTCCAACTGCAACAACTGGTACAATGAAAAGTTATAAAAACCCCTCATCATCACCATAACGCCACCACAAAAACCTTACAACCAAATTACTGAGAAGCAAGCAAAAATTCACACTTTCCTGTAAGGATAATAACTGAATTTCCATGTAATGAAGAACTCTGTTTTTCAATAATGGAAATCCATTCTTTTCAACTAGGATGTCTATTCCTAGGTGCCACATTCTTTTCTTGTTAATAGTATTTTTCTTTCCCCAAAGTGAGTCACTCTGGAAAATGCCACTTGCTTGACAGAGAAAAACTGACAAACAAGTGTCACCAAAATGAGTGTTCAGGCCTGGTGCTACAACCACCACAAACTGACAACTTAACCCTCAAACACAAAATCCCAAATTACTCAGCCATGGCACCTGGCTTCGGGACAAGAAATAAACCATAAATCTGCAACTGTGAAAATAGTTTCTACTAATGCAGTGCTGAGCACATGATCTGCTTGGCGTTGCTCTGCTTTGGCTGGGAAGTCTTTCGCAGAAAGACGGAAAAAGTTTTTGATGGCTTATTCAAAAGGAAAAATAGCCATTTATCAGGTTATGTAAAAATCTCATACTTGTGTTGGAAACTACAATTTGGCAGAACACACTTAATTACCACTGGCTCTTCTAGAACATTAGGTAAAAAATAACGATGGTATAATCGCATTAAGGGTTTGTCTTTGTTGGTTTAAGACAAAGATTTTAGTCAAAGGCCTCATTAAATCTTAGATCATTCTGTGCAGAGCTTAGCTCCTCTGTGGGTCTACAAAAACAAGGAAGTACAACTATAATCCACAGAAATAAAAGATGGACAGACTTCCAAGTTTTTTAGGCTTAAACACAGATGAACATTTTCCCCTCCTGAATAAAAATTTTTCATTTGAAACTACAGCCACTGAAATGAAATTATTTGTGAAATCAAAGTAATCTCATTAACCTGAGTAATCTCAACCTCAAAATCAGAGTAAACACTTCAGTCCATATGGGCAATATTGTAAATATGTGCTTGCAAGTGCATTCCCAACAAAGCCCAAGAGAGAAACTTCTCTGAGCCACATCCAGATGGATTGTGGCTGCAGCAAGGTTGCAGTACCTCCAAATTACAAAGCTCACTATAGTCAAGACTTTCATGGTATGTCCACTTATCATGGAATGGTTTGGGTTGGGCAGGACTTTACAGCCCATCTCATTGCAGCCCCTGCCAAGGGCAGAAACACCTTCCACCACACCAGGATGCTCCAAGCCCCATCCAACCTTCAACACTTCCAGGGATGGGGCTTCTCTTATCCTACAAAATAGTTTTGTCTCACACTCTGCGAACTCGATGTACCCCTTCCATACTGACAACAATCAGAAAAATGCAACAACTGAATTAAAAGCAATGCTGCCCGGGAAAATAAAAAGCTACAGTTCTGTGATCCGAGTTCAGGACCAAAGTTTCTGTACAGATCTGCAAACCCACAATTTAGAACTGCAAACATCCCAATGCACACAAATATTTTCCTTACAGTTTAATCAGATCCAACTCTGATTCTCAGTTTTGGCATCAGTGAAAAGCTTCACTTCTGTAACACACTTGTGTTTTCCTTCATTTCCCTAAGAGACACAGCAAAACCTGCCACAGCCATCACCTCCTAAAAGCATCACGTTGATTAAACAGACAGAATGGCATCTTTCTACTTGTCTTAACGACTTGGTTGTCAAGGTAGTTAATTATCCACCACCTTCTGGACAGGTACTTAACATTGGCAAGACAGCTACCACGTTCTGCAAGGAGAACTCTAACCTCAAAAGCACAGTTCATCTGCAAGCTCCTCATATAAACTGTTCTTTATATTTAAGCACTGCTCTTGAGTAGGCTGACATCACAGGTTAAGCCTAGATCCACACACGAGACCTGTCATGCAAATTAAAAATGCCTTCTGCTAATTGGAAACCCGGGAGCTCTGCTGTGTGTGCAAGATGTACATTTTGGGAGTGCTCTCACATCAATTTCAGGATTTAAGGATTTAATGCAATTAACAGGTGAGCAAACTCACTGCTGCTCTTGTCCACTTCAGTGACGTAGGTTACCTCCCCCTCTCCCTGAATGTACCCTTCAGTTTTGCATTTACAAATTCCACTCTTTTCAGGGCAAAGGCTGGTTCAATTTATTTGAAGCTTTGAAGTAATTACTCTTCTCCCCTGTCAAAATTATTGAAAGGCAAATAAAGCTGTTTCAGAAATTGAACTGATTTGATCATGACACAAGACTTCCACCACTGGAATGTGCTGCTCCTATCAGTAGTTCGCTCTGTGCCCAATATAATAAATTTCTCTTTCACCTTTTACATGTCAAAAAAATCTACCAGACTTCGGGACTTAATTGAAGAATGTGTTAAAATACAGCTTTTCCTTGCAGATACACTACAAAAATATCCATTCTCATTTGTTTGGGGGAAGGAGCAGGAAGCTAAATGTGAAAAAAGAACTAAACAGGAGACTAAACAGAAAACACACAGACACACTTTCATGTACCCTCATTTTACCTACAACATATAAATAATAAAATAAAAACAAAATAGTCAAGGAAAAAAAATGCAAAATAACATGGCAACTTGACAGAGCTGGTGGCCCAGTGGCCTACTATGAGAAACCAAACAAAACACCCATAAAATGGAGACAGCTAATCAATAAATCCAGACAAGCAGTGCACAGCATTGTCTTTTCATGCTTTTCATCTTTACACGCAAACTCAATAAATAAAACCACAAAATTTAACTACTAGAAGCTGTCTCACACACCAGGCAAAGCAACTCCCCTGCTCTGGTGAACGTGGGCAATGGTTAGTCTGAAGGACCTGATGCCTGAACACTCCCACTGCAAAGGATGGCACAGACATCTGGCAGGACAACGAAGGGAAAACAATGTGTAAATTAATAACGTGTGATTTATTAACAAATGCAGCTTTGGATGGATTTAACCCATAAGCAGACATGAAAAACAGACTTGAACAAAGAACAGCAAGAAACACAGAATTTGTTGTGCTTTTTCCATGTTCCTCACAATGACCAGAAACACATCTCAGTTTCTCCTGCCCATTCACTCTCCTACTCGTACAGGGGACCTGCCAGTAGCCAGACATCAAGTGTAAGCCATTCATAACGTTGGCACCAGTGCATCTGGAACCAAAGAAATCATCCTTTTTCCTGAACCACTGAGCAATTTTCAGCAGAAAACTTGCAGCAGAACACCACAGCCTGAGCAGTTCACCACATGTATTTTCAAAATTATGAAGAATAAATCCCTTATGGGGTTGTAAATCATAGGTGTTACTTTAATATCCCATATTAGTGCAACAAAGCCCATCCTTTGAGTCATATATTAACCCCACACACCCTGTAGGCACCTTCCAGAAGGATGACCATCAAAAAGCCTTAGCCCAAGTCCTTGCAAGTTTCAAAACTTCATTTAATACATCATCTTGCTTCTCAGTTCCCTTTAATAAGCAACTTCCCCTGAAGAATTAAAGCAAAATCACTTTTGAGCCAACAGGTTTTCTTTTTTTTAATTTTATAATGAGTTATTTGAAGCTGCTCAGGTTTTGGAATATCAGGATAAATGTCAGGGAGATAAATCACCCACACACCTCATGAAACTTGCTGCACTACTCCCAGTAAACAAGCTGGAGCATATGGTTACAATTAGGATTTGTATGACCACAGAAATCAGAAGCTGCAGTCATGAACCACAGCCTTGCTGTGCTGTGCATTGATGGTTCTTGCTCCAACAGCTGACTGGCTACATATAGGAATAGCAGAGTTCCCAGCACTCCACAAGCCTGGGCAGTGACAGGGAGACACCACAGAAAACAGGCTCTACTGACTTTAAAAACACTTGAGATTTGCAAATGTTTAGTGTGAAATATTTTGTCATTGTCCTAAGGGTGGAGTGGTGGCAGCCAAGGGTCCCCAGGAGCATCAGCTTCTCCAAAGGGAAGGAAAAAATCCTATTCTGTGAAATTCACAGAATCCCAGAGGGGGTTCAGGCTGGAAGGCACCACAGTGGCTCATCTGGTCCCACGTTCCTGCTCCAGCAGGGCCATCCCAGAGTACAGGATTGTGTCCAGAGGGGTCTGGAACATCCCCAGTGAGGGAGACTCCACACCCTCTCTGGTCTCTGCTCAGTGCTGGGTCACTGCACAGGGAAGTTCTTCCTCACATTCAGGTGGAACTTCCTGAGTACCAGTCTGTGCCATTGCTGAGCCCCTCCAGCAGAGCCTGGTCCTTCCTCTGGCACCCTCCCCTCAGGCACTTAGAAGTCTCAGAAGAGTCAATGGAAGACTTCCAAGATCCACCAGGCCCAGGAACTTAAGAGAATAAATTGCTCTTCCAAGAAGGAAGAAACTGCCAACAAGTCAAAGAGCAGAGCTCACAGAGCAAAATGTCTCTGCTACCTGTCCAGCTAGTTCTAATTAATGGTGGCTTATTATCAAAAACATGCTGGTGGAGCATGTAAGACTGATCAACAATTCCATGGAATCCCAGAATGGTTTGGATTGGAAAGGACCTTAATGATCATCTGGTTCCCCTCCTCTGCCCTGGGCAGAGACACCACCCACTCTCCCAGGTTGCTCCAACCTGGCCTTAGACACTTCCAGGGATGGAGGAGCCACAGCTTCTCTGCCCAACCTGTGTCAGGGCCTCCCCACCCTCACAGCCAACAATTCCTTCCCAATATCCCACCTATCTCTGCCCTCTGGCAGTGGGAAGTCACTCCCTGTGTCCTGTCTCTCCATCCCTTCTCCCAAGTCCCTCTCCCGTTCCCTTGGAGTCCCTTTAGACACTGGAAGGGGCTCTAAAGTTTCCCCAGAGCCTTCTCCTCTCCCAGCCTGTCCCCAGAGCAGAGGGACTCCAGCCCTCAGAACATCATTATTTGTTAAATAATCATACTACAGCTCTTCTGGTTTCAGATCTTTGTAGCTGACTAGCCCCAAGAACTTGGTGGAGCTGGGGCCAAGTGCTGCTGCTGTATAGCCATGCCATACTCCCACCTCATTCAAAAACACAAAGATACATCAGATTTCAAGAAAAACAAAAAACAAAACCAAAACCAAACAAAACAAAAAAAACCCAACCAACCAACCAAAAAAACAAAAACCAAAGCACAACACAGTGTATATTCAAAGCAAGTGTCTAAGAGCTTCACAGGGAACACATCTCTGGCCTGGACAGTTTTATACCAGAGACAAGGTTTTTCTGTACTACTGTGCTCAAGGCAGAGGATGAGTTTTTCTCATGAAAATATGAAGACTTTCAAAGGGGTCACTGAGCCAGTGCTCTGGCAGCACTTCAACCCAACTCCAAACCAGCTCCTGTGGTGCTCATGCCACCCAGGACCAGATTTTGGTTGGGATGGAGCTTCTCTGGCGCCCAGCTTTCCAGGCAGCTTTTTTTTTCCAGGCAACTATTAATACTCAACCACTTATTCTCAAAGAACCTGTGCTTGAACTGCAGCCACTTGTTTAGGTCTGGGTGAGGCACATCTTCAGATAAACCACGAGAAAGGTTAAAGATCTGGAAACTAAATCTTCTCATTCAGGGAGGTCAAAATATCACAGTTACTGTGTCGAGAGGATGCTGCTGATACAGACTGCAAGAACAGGCAAGAACTGGGACAGAAGGCTCAGATCCACATTTCCATTGTGATGAGCAGGAACAGCCAATTAAACATTGACTAAGCACCAGAAACAGACAAGGCTGCAGTTATGGAGCAGATCCTACACCAGATCTGTGACATACCATGAAAAGGGTCTGCAAGGTACAAACAAGCAGCCTGAAGTATCTGTTAGCAGAGAAAAATGTTGGTGGAATCACAAGACATAACACACACATTGCTAGGAGCTTTTTGTATCTCTCCACTTTGATGTGTTTTGTTTTAATAGATCTTACAAACCAGGCTACATAGAATTGGAGAGGAAAAAGGTATCAATATAAAACACTAAATATTAATAAACAGTTCTCCTGTAAAGGTTATCATGCAATTGCTCCCATGAACCAGAAAGTAGTAACAACAAAAACAGGAATGAGCTATAGCATATATAAAGCACAGATTTAAAATACAGGTCAGATGCCTTCAAGTACCTAATGCTGAACAGCATAATGCAGAGTGAAGAACACACTTGCATGATCTAAACTCTTTAGTAGCCAGGAATGTTTTAGTTCCAACCCAAGAACACAGGCATGAGAAGACAAGTCATCATTGATCACTACACACTGAATTCTGCAATTTATATTAATGCTACAACAGAACCTTTGTGGGCAGATTAGTTATGATGATGACTTAGATAATTAATGAAGATGAATCTGGTTACTGCTCTTGCACCTATAAAAATCCAAACAGCATAAACCAAGTCAATTATATCTTCAAGTTGGAGTAACTCCTTGGTTCTGCAAGATGCAATAAAGTGTTTGGGGTTTTTTTTGATAGCAGAAACCATTTAAACTGACTCCTTTTGCAATAGTAGCACTAACATTTCCCTGTCTTAGCACATCATCTGTTTGGCAGTTCCCTACTGCAACAAGGATTTTGTTTGGTAAGCAACAAAACGACTAATTAAAAAAAATTGCTTGTCCGCAAAAAGTCAACTTGGTTGACTGCAGACCATGAATTGGCTTATGGTAATAATACTCAGGAAAAAAAGAAGAGGGCACTTAAACCCAACAAAAATAGGTTTTTTTGGACACTGAGTTGGTTCAATGTATGTTGTGAGTTGAGAAAACTGAATTTCTGGATTCCAATAAACGAGTTCCCAATATCTAATCTCTACTGCCATGAATCTTGATGTCATTTACGCCTTCATTACACTGTACCAGATCTAGCAGCACTTTACAATTACTTTGCACACCTACACAAAGACTGCAAAGACAAAGCAAAGCTGACTCAGTAGAGAAGAAGTATTTTTCTTATCTTCCAAACTTTTTTCTTTTTATTTTCTTCAACTCATGGAGGACAACAGGATTGGCAATCCTATTCCAATCCAGGTATTTTACATCCGGGATGCAGAAAGGTACTTGCAGACAGATAACCTGGACACAGTCATGGGCCAAACTCAGAAGTATCTGGTGTGAGGATATTGCTGTGAGGTTTCAGAGCTCAAGACTCATGAGACAAAAAAAAAATAACCAACAGGCTACAAAGGATGAGAAGCAGGAGAAGGTTAACTGTGGGAAATAGTAAACTTCTGCTCATTTTGTGTATAATCATCACTCCTGCTGAATCATAAGGAAGGAAAAGGAGGGTGGGTTTAAAATATGGTGCTTATAAGAGTTTGTTGATCTCCTGCTGCTGTGTAAGAGACAACAAAACAGGCATAACATAAGACATGTCAGGTAGATGACTGTGGAATTGAGCTAAGTAACTAAAAAGGACAATAATTATTTTAGGCCTCAAACTTTCATATGGAAAAATAAATGTTTTTTAAAACTAGACTCCAATCTCCCTTCTTCCTAAGTAGATTATAGTTACACTACTTTGGTACACTCATTTTAAGCATTATGTGGTATTTAAAAGGCACTGAGCCACATAAAACTGAATTTTCAATTGTTCCAATTCTTCTTTCAGTATTTGTGCTGTAAAGATTACAAAGCATTCAAAAATAATTCAAAAAAGAAATCACAATGTTTCCACAGTCATTCATTGCTCAAAACTTGCTTCTGTTCCATAACAGACTATAAAAATGTACTATAATTTGCTGTATTATAATTTCTACTGCACTCTGCCCATGTACCTGATGCTTCATAAACCAAAGGATTGCTTTAATTCACAGATCAGATGGGCAAATATTCCATTTATTCTACCAACTCTACTGTGTCCAATTTTCACCTATAGTCCAACATCATACACAGCCAAATAATATATTAAAAAAAAAAAAAATCAACCGACTGTTTGAGCACAGACAGAAAAAACATTCCTGGTTTCTGGCAGGGTGTGGCACTTATTTCTTCCCCTTTCCCAGGCAGGAAATTAGAAAGTTCTTTATAAAGGCTCCTCTTCTTAAAGCTTTACTTAATTAGCTGGGAGAAGAGATGGCTCTTCAGGTACTCAGGAAAGAAGCAAGAAAACAAGTGTTGGCGAATGCCAAGGGAATGGTTCAGGAGGAGTGAAAAGGGTGGAAGAGCAGGAAGAGATAAGAGCAGATGTAGGCTGGAGAGTTTGCACTAAGGAATGAGAATCTGATCTACAACCAGTAAGAAGTTATGGGGCACATGACACCAGAGGTGTTACAGAGGGAGGCTGGAGTTTGGGAATATGGGTGGACTTTACAAATCAATCAACTGACCAGCAGAGGGGAAGGAAGATGTTCTGCCTGTGGGCAGCACCGAGGCAGAAAGGACACTAAAGAGGATCACAACCAATAACAACATCATCAGGTAATAACAGGTATGAAAATACACAGTAAGAACTGCAGAACTCCAAACCACATACTGAAAACTGCCGTAGAAATACAATTTCAGATCTCTTTTCTCTTGCAACTGAAATGGAGGCAAGGAATACACCTGACGAGAAACACTGTAAAGACCAATTTAATTACTTCACCTCTGCTTAAGTACTTTCTCAAGCATTTATGTTACAAATTCACCCGCAACAGGCAGCGGTTTGCCCTGGAGACCGGGAGATGGTGTTGCAGCAGTACCGGGAGCTGCATGCTCTGACAGACGTGCTCTTTTACTGCCTCCGTGAGGAGAGCTCCGCGCACTGCCACGGGCCGTGAAGGATTTCCTGGCACACCCCCTGCGGCCTGAACTTTAATATTCCCTGGGGATGCTGCCAGTGAATGGATTTCACAAAAGAGCAAAATAAATAGTATCGGTTTTAACAGCAACTGACTTGCAAAGCGATACTGAGCCTGTTGGGGAGAAAGAAAATAACGTCTGCCTTTACTGTTAGCACTGTATTATGTTTTATTCTTATTAGGTGGAAAAGAAAAACCTTGAGGAATAATTTTTAGGTGTAATACACACACCAGTAAAACACATATGGTGTGGGGAAGAGAGCAACCACCAACGAAAACACATATAGAGTGTAACAAACACAAGAAACCTTTTCCTAAACAAGGAATGGCATCAAGTCTTTCCTATTCTTCAGGTAGTATTTCTCTATAGCAAGAAGTGCACCCACTAATCAGGGAAAAAATTAGTCAATTCACTGGAAAAGGCCTTCAGTACAACATGGTACAAAAATTTCCTATCTAGGTTGCTCTCTTACATCACAGAACCCTCCTGGGAGGGTCCCCCCTGAGACCACCCAGTCCAAGCAGAGCCACAGAGCAGGTCTCCACACCCTCTGAGTAATTGTAAAGAATAAAACAAGTACATAAAACTAATTCTTACAACGTTGTAATTAACTCAAAGCATGTGATTTATCAAATAGGGCACTATTGATTGGTTGATGAGTTTTTTAATACATCAGTAGAAAAAAAAAACAGAGACCAGGTGATACTTTTGCCATCTGCTGTCCTGCTTCAGATTCTGATACATCTCCAGAAGGCCTTTGCAGGATTACAATCCAAGCAGGCCTGTGGAGAGCTTTCTTATACTGGCATCATTGCTGAAAAAGAAATGGGCTACAGGTGTGTTTGCAAGAGAAGTCACACAGAACACAACGCTTCACGTGGTTTGAAGTAAAATGTATAGAAAATCAGACTCACTTGCCACCCCAGATGCAATCCCATAAAGCAGTCCTCCTCCATCTGTTGGCTGCTGAAAGACATGGGCACCTGCAGGAGGGCTTCTCTCTTGTCTAATAAAATTATACAGCAAAGTTTTCACAAGTCTGCTGGTATATGGGAGACTGGAAAGAGAAAGAAAACAGCTTCAGTTGACTCACAACCCACAAAAAAAAATGGCACAACTAAGTCCAGGCAGGGTGCAAAGGCTGGTGTTTGGCTTTAAAGACAGTGCTGAGCAGACTGGAAAGGGAAAGAACACCAAGGACCAGACTTCAGCAGGGCTCTGTGGGAGCCCCTCCCACAGCAGGGTCATGGGAAACACCTTTTGTTATCTTTTTTCAATACAGCTTTAAAAAAAACCCCACTTACGATGCTGAATCATTGTATTCACTTACCTCAAGACCCAAGTGAAATATATTTATGGAAGGAAACATTGTATTTGTTCAGTTTTCACTCCATGCTTGGGTTGGGCAGCATTTCTCCATCCCCCTAACATTTTTGTCTGTGTGCAGCTCAGACCAACCTTAAAGGCCTTCTCCAATTAAAAGGATTCTATGAATTTGCAAAGACCAACGAATCAACCAACCTCACTCACAACAGTGAATTTGCAGTGAAATGCACCTAAAATTCGTTGGGTTCACAGTATTTCCAAACAGAGCAGGATTTCCACAGAAGCAAACAGCTGGTTTTGACTCCCATCTGATTCAGAGGTGAAAAGACAGGAGCTGTTAGGATGAACCCTCTAACCACCTGCAGAATTACAAAAAGTAGAAGGCTAATGTGTGTGTCCCAAACACCAATGGCTGTTGAACCAATGAAGGATTGTTGATAATAGCAAACTCACAGAGCAAGACCAGGATGTGGCGAAGGGGCCCTATGGAGGAGGGGCAGCATTTTTCCATGCCAGACCTCCCTGTTCTGGCTCCTGGAGATAAGCACAGCACTGGTGCAGGCATGGACTGTAGGGAGAATCAAGATACCCAAGACCCCCAAAGCCTCTGGCCCATTTCCAGAAAGGTCTGAAAGAAAAGACTTTGCATGGGAAACAAGAAACTTGTATCCAGGGAGGGGCAAACTTAAAAGGTGTCCCCATGAAGCCCAGGCAGTGCTCCCAGGACCCTGGACATCCCTTCAGCTGCACCAGTGCTGGAGACAGGGCTGGTGATCCCTCTTCCTTCATTTCTTTCTCCCTCTCTTTGCTCCATTTCTCTCTCTGTCTCTCTTCCCTTTCACTCTACTCCATCAACCAAATCCCACTGTCACATGCTTGCAATGGGAGGAGAGGGACTAACACACCAATTTCCAGGCCAAGTGTGTGATTTACTAACAAAACTGTGAGTTTTTCCAGTCCCTCTGACTTTAGTATTTCCTTTTGACCACAAATACCTGTAAATACTAGGTGCTCCCTTCTCCTCAGGGGTGTGATTCCACACCAGTGCCCCTCATAGTGCTTCAGGCTCCCAGAGGCCAGGCACCTGCTACTTCCATATGAGACCTCTCACACCACATACTACTCTTCTCTCAGATATTCCCCATTTTCCCCAAAATATTCAATTCCTTCAGTCCAGAGATTTAAGTACCACCAGACTCCACACATCCTCAGGTTCTGTCTATGCCCTGCTGATGTTTCTGGCCAAAGTCTGCCCTGTGCTCCAAGCTGAGCCTCCCTCCTTTCCCTGCACAGCAGCCCAGAGAAGTTTCTGTCTTTTATGTCAAGTAGAAACTTCATAAAGCCAGATAATTAATATATTTATCAAAAATCTGCCCACAAGGAGCTCAGAGATGAGAGAGGATGAATGGGAGCCTGACTGAAATACATAGAAGCCACTGTGACAAAGCATCCAAACACAACCACCAGCTCTCCAGAACAAGTGGTATTACTCACACAACCAATTTTACCTCCTGCTAAGTATTTCCTTCAGCTCAGTCATCTTTCCAAGGACTGCTATTCATTTGTATGGCAACAAGGCTCTGGCATTTCTGAGGTACATGGATTCTCTAGGGTGTGGTGCTAAATTAAAAAAAAAAACTTTAAAAAAAAAAAAAAGAATCATCCTGAAAAGTAAAGGCCGTCTTAAGTTAATGAAATTATCCTCCAAAAATTAAAATGATTTCCAGAATAGTTTTACTGAAGTCTGGGCTGTGAGATTTAAACCTAAAACCCTCCAGCAGCCTTTACAAATGGTTTGCTTTTATGTTCTCCTTTCTTTGGAGCAGAACAAGTTTCCTATCAAATTATCCTTGGCTGCCTTTTGTTTTCAGGCACAAACAACTGCCCAGAAGCATTTCCTGTGCCACGAGGCACCCCCAGGGCAGGACGTACCAGCGGCCGTGCATCAGGTATCTGTGGATGATGCTCTCTCGCAGGATTTCTTTGTGGAATAATTGACAGGAGAGGAACACGATGAGAGTCGTCACAGCTTCCAAAGAAATGCTGTACGTAATATCCCTGCAGGGAAAAGGGAGAATTGGTAGAGATCAACCGGCTGGGCTTGTTTACAAAGTGACTTCCAAGAACACTTGGGAGCTTCACCTGAAGTTACACACTGTGCAGCACAGACAGTTTCAACTGGGAACAGATAAACAAATTCAAGAAACTCAGAACTGTTTCATTGCTAAAACAGGGTTGTTTTTCTTAGACATGAGCATTATTCTAAGTCAAAATAATGTAAAAACGCTAAGGTATTGCCCAGAACACTCCAACTGCAATTTTCAGACTTCAGTTCCTCATAAAAATAACAACTATCTATCAGCAGTGTGTTCTTCATCCTGTTAAATGAAACTGTCACAAGACCATCCTGTGAAGTAGGAGAATGTCCACATAGCCAAAGGCAGCTCCATCTGCCAGGAAAAATGGATCCCTACAAAAGGAATCCTACACAAATGCTAGTTCAAGTGTACAAAATGCTCAGGGTATCAGGACACCACAGACACTGATCAGTTTTAAATGGTATTTCTGAGGTAACACTGAAGTAGAAAGTTTCAAGGTATAGCAGACAATCCCAAAGAATGATTGAACACTGACAACCAGACAGGTCAGCAAAGCTCATTAAATTAGGGTTGATGAGCAAAATGATGCAAAATGATGATGCACCAAAATGGGTGACAGACCCACTATTGAGAATTATTTTGTGCCTTTTGTTCCCACCTCTGCTATAATGACCTTGTTACAGATCTCATTTTTGAAAGGGAGAGGAAAATGGCTTTTGCTTCTGTGATCAGTCATAAACTGCAGGCTGCAAGAAACCTTTTAAAACACAACAAATAACTCGGGCATGAATCGGTAACATCCCTGCTTTCAACCAAAGACCATTTTTATCTCCTCCAAAAGGAGATACTTCATGTGGCGCAGCTGCACCTTCCTGTAGTTCCTTAGAAATTCTGTTATTAAGGGTTATTACTGTTATTTTGCTGTTTCCCCCACTGTCACTATTTAATTTCCACAGCGTTGTTATACAACCCAGTATCATGAAATCACAAAAGGTCCCCTGCATCAGTTACTGAGGTCCTTTGACACAGGACCTACTGGAAATCCAAAATCTGTTTATTACTATCAAATTAAAATACTTAATGGTATCCCTATTTCATTTAGCAAAAAAAAAAAAACCCAAACAACAAATTCATGTGTTTAATCAGTGATGCTAAATTTTCCTTTGTTACAATGCCACCTCCCAAAAATTTTATTCTCAACAGTTAAAACAGATACAACATAAAATTATGTGCTCTTTCAAATAATGATCACTGGAAAATTACAGTGCAGCCTCCTGAAGCAAAGTAAATTAAACCCAGACAAGACTAGAGTTTCATTAGTCTCAGGATCAGAACTGGTGTGGTCCTTACAGAAACAGGATTTCATTCAGAAGGAATCAGTCTGATTTTTAACATGTTGAAATACTTCAGTATTCTCAAATGTGCTGCCAGATATATTGTAAATAACATGCATTACTATGAAGAGTGAAAAGAAGTTTCTGAGTGCCAGAGATTCTGAGCAGGGAGTGCAGTTCTTCACTCCAAGTCCACAGCAAACTGGAAACACCATTTCCAGGATCACTACCCACAGAACCCCAGCACTTCCCACACAGAAACGTTTTTGAGGCTGAAGGTTGTGCAGAATCATTGGTTTTAATTTCTCTCACCTGATCTGAGTATTTAACATTCTAAATTTTGGGTCAGCAGGAGACATGGTGCTTGGGCAGCATTCTTCCTGAAAACCATCAAGTCCACTCTAATTACTTTTAGCTGAGCTACCTGACTTTTTGCCCACTCACGAGGAAGTTCATCAGTGCAAATGACGATAATTAGACAAGGCCAGAGGTTACACTCTGATCTGGTTCCACTACCAATTCAGAAGCAAGGCTGCACCTGCTCCTCTGCAATCCAGGGGGGTGTGGAATCCACCACCCACACTCATCCCAAGCAAAGGAAAGAACACATATATACATATATCAATCATCAGAGGCTTAGCCACCAGCAAAAAAAAAAATTAAAAACATGTTTTTCTATCAAAACAACAACAAAAAAACCTGGCTTGGAAAAATATTTTTTAGCTATCAAAAAAATTTTAGAAGCTTATCATTATTGCCAAGGCTGAGAATTGCAATAGCCATTGTCTCCCATCCTGAGCTGATGAATGAAAAGGGGTAACTCCATGGCACACTACAACATGCACTGGGTCACCTTGCAGGGAGGAAGCAAATTTTGGAGTCTACCATACTTCTTCACCATTTCAGTCATTCATTCATTTATTCTTCTGATAAGCCATACAAGTGGAATAGTAAATCTGAGGAAACGTAACAAAATTATTCTCTGTTTTGACAAGAATCAGCATAAAAAATAAACAGAGAGGTTACTGTAATGTCTTAAGTAAATTTTTTCGGGGAAAAAAACCAAAACCTTTTCAATATCCTTATGTAACTCAGAAAGGAAAAACAAACAGAAAGCCAAATTCATGCAGTCCCAGCTAGTGAGTTAAGTCTCATTTTCTCTTCATTCAAAACCCAGACAGGACACATTTCACTGCAGAAAAATTCCACTCAACCTGTAGAATCTGTTCATATTAAGTTTTCCCTGACACAAACACAACCAGGGCCCTGATATCTGGGGTAACCCCTCAGCTACAGACACCCTTAAATCAGCACAAGGATAAAGCTTCAGAGTGGAATTATTTTCTCCATCAAGGGTCAAATGTAAGGTTTTCTGAAACTCAAGCACTTCTAAAGGGTCACAAGAAGTGCCAGGAACCTCTTTTAACTTCAAAGAAAACACTGTTTATTTATATTGAGAGACTATAGAATAGGGGGTCTTTTGATTTTTTATTTTATTCAAAGCTATCAGTCATATAGGAAGACTTTACATGGAATTTATGCTGATCTCCAACTTCCTCTGAAAACTGTTTGCTTGTAGATAAGGAGGAAACTAGAAATAATGAACTCATGTATCAATTGCATGTCACAGTTATTTAGATATTTATTTCATAAAATCAGAATAACTGCATGTTGTTTTGTGGGTTTTTTTCCTTCTCAAGTGTCTTACAGAACAAACAAAAAGCAGGACTCAGAAAAAGCTCAAGTCTTGGCTAAATGGACTTCACAGAGCAATGCACCAAAGCATACACAGGTCTCTTCTTTTTATCCTTCTGGATTTTTGCTTTTGGAGATTCAGCAGCTACTCTCAATGTTTTCCTCCTTTTCTCTCTCCTTTCCACTGGAGCACATATTCCCATACCAGGCAGACAAACTACCACTATTATTCCTTTGTCTCTCAAGAGATGCACCTTCCATGAGGAAAGAATCTGAGCTCTAGAAACCATGGCAATCACGTCTCTGTTGGGGCTCTCTCCTTGTCACAGGTACCTGTCCTGGTACCACATTTCTCACACAGTTACACAAAGCAAGTGCCTGTTCCTTGCACCAGATGGAACGGCTCCAGATTCTTGCCTGTGACACCCACGTTCAAACTGATTTCTGGCAACAAACCTTATTTTTAAACATTTGCTCTCTGCAGAAATTACACATATGCATCCCAGATTATTTTAAATTACGGATTCTTCCTAAAATGACAACTTCAACTCCAAAATGCAAAGCCCTCCAATACCACCACAACAAACGTGTGCACATATTTTAACACGTGTTTAGTATCTAAACTTCAATGAGAAACTGATCCATGAATGGATTCCTTCCAAAAGCAAAGGATGCCAGACCATTTCAATGAAAACTTTTAAATTAAACAATCATATACAGTTTGAATTCTTGCAATCTTTAGATAACAACTCATTAAATCAAAAGGCACAAATTAGAAGCATGGAATCACAGAGTGGTTTGGGTTGGGAGGGACATTAAAGGTCACCTAACTTCACCCCCTGCACGGGCAGAGACACCTTCCACTATCCCAGGTTGCTCCACCATCCCAGGTTGCTCCACCCTGGCCTTGGACACTCACAGGGATGGGAAGCCCACAAAAAATTTTTCCTCTGGGCAACGAATTCCATCAAGTAAGAAACACCTTCTGTGTTCATCCTTTTTGTCAGGTATGTCACAGAGATCCTGGGATCCCCTATGGCCCTGGCATTGCACTTAGACCTAAAGCAGCGCTGCTTTAGAAGACGCTGGTGCAGTGTCTAACTCTTTCAGGATACAGATTGGAGAGAATGTCACTTCTCTTCTGGTTTCCCATCAAGAACATACATTTTTACTCTTGTTTCTTATGCATTAATTGTGGTGGCCAACTTGTAAATTAGAATTATTGGACCCCAGACTGGTTTGGGTTGGGAGGGACCTTAAAGCTCATCCCATTCCACTCCCCTGCCGTGGGCAACGACACCTCCCATCAGACCAGGCTGCTCCAAGCCCTGTCCCACCTCAGCCCAAGTACTGCTTCCAAATGGAACAGAACAAGAGCTGTGGTCCTGTTAAAATCTCAGCTCCCAAGTACCCTGACATCTGCTTTTTCCATTCAAAACCATGTGGATGACCTTCCATCAGCATCACCTACCAAGAACTTCAACAATCTCCCTGTGTGTCACCATCCTGCTGCTGCTGGCTCCTCTCCAAGGCCAAGCATGGCTCACAAGTGCTTTCTGTGCTCCCAGTCATTCAGCTTTGTTCCCTGCCTGTGACAGAGGAACCAAAGTGAAGCACAGAGGCACCATAGAGGAAAATCTCAGCTAGGAACTCCAATTAACACTCTGGAGGCACATGCTGCAGTAAACACTTTAATTACTGGGTGAAATGCAGCTATTTCTATATCAGCACACAGAGGCTGAGAGCTCATAAATGATTTCACACCTACAGAGCAAACAGCCTGGATGGTCAGAAACCAAAACCCAAATTTCAACTCCCACCCCTACACCTAGCCCCCTCCCTGTTCAAATATTTTCCTGAACTTTCACCCAGCCAGAGCTGTCTGCTCCGAGTACTAAAAGGTTAAAAGGTAACCCATTTTCTAATTTAGGAGAGTTGCCAAAATGGCTGAATCATACAAAAACTCTCAAATCATACAGGAACCAGGTTTCATTTCCCTGCTTCCTGAGGGCCCACCAGAAAGGTGAAAGAGGAGTCACCACAGAGAATAGGATCAGTTTGGAAAACTGAAAAGCAAGTAGAGTATCTGGTTATCAGTCTCAGGATACAAGTACAACAACCCCAAGAGAACATATTCTTTCCTCTTGGAGTCACTCCTAATTTTACACCCATTGATGGCATATATGCACTTCACGAGCTGATAATGCACTGAACTCGTTGCAGCTGACTCCAAACATTTGGGAGCTGTCCCAAAGGGACACTCAACAAACACCAACTGGAAGCAGAAAGTACCTCTGACACTTCCTGCTGCATCTCCCTGCACGGGGTGTTCTCACCTGGGAGAAGAACGACAGTGAGAACACAAAACCTCCTCGAGTGGTTTGGGTTGGAAGGGACTTTCAAGCCCATCCCAGCCCCTGCCATGAGCAGGGACACCTCCCACTCTCCCAGGTGGCTCCAACCTGGCCTTGGACACTTCCAGGGATGGGACAGCCACAGATTCTCTGCCCAACCTGTGCCAGTCCCTCCCCACCCTCCCAGCCAGGAATTGCTTCCCAATATCCCACATAACTCTGCCCTCTGGCAGTGGGAAGCCACTCCCTGTGTCCTGTACCTCCATCCCTTGTCCCAAGTCCCTCTCCAGCTATCCTGGAGCCCCTTTAGTCTCTGGAAGGGTTTCCAAGGTCTCCCTGGAGCCTTCCCTCCTCCACGTGAACACCCCCAGCTCTCCCAGCCTGGCTCCAGAGCAGAGGGGCTCCTACTCTCTGACTATCAAAAATATGGAAATACTCTAAAGGTATCTAAAAGATTAACATGACAGTTGGATTTAGGAGCTTTTATTCAAAAACCTGATTTTACCATCTGAGAATACACGACTTTCACCTCACTGCCATTCAGTTCTCCCTTTTGTAGATTGAAAATAACAGGAAAAATTTTGGACCTTTAAATGTTGTACAGAGAAGCTATATCCACTAAATCTTATTGAAAGACATTACTCTTCACACCACAGAACACAAGGCAGCAGATCAAATTCCCATGAAAACAGCCAGTTGCAGTGTGTACCTTCCAATCCCCAGAGAAGAGGCAGCCACAGAGGAGATGACCCAGGTGATCAAAAACCTAAAGTTAAAGCTCACCAACTGAAAAGATAAGTAATAAAGAAACACAGATCTAAGAGAAAAACTAAATAAACACTAAATCAGAACAGAAAAAATGTGTGATAAAAGTTCTACTACTCATGACCTTTAGACACCACACGTCTGCCATCAGAAATAAGGATATGAATGATTACGAAAATCTTCCAAATATAAAATTTCCTTTATATGAATCAGATCCTCCCCTAAATAGCACAACAGTCTTAAGCTTTGAGGCTTTTCAAAGTGAAGCAACACATATCTCTCTGAGTTTGGGCACTTTTGCTACCTTCAACCTCAGTTTCATCAGATGGGAGTTTGCCCTTGGCCATTAAATAAGGTGCTAAAAATGAAAAAGTCAAATAGCTTTTCAAATCATGGAGCTACTACAATCTTGATAAAAGTTCCTTGAACAGACCATTTTTAAAAAGCACCGTTCTGACCTGTTCTTTTGAAAGTAACAAAAAAAATTAAAATATGACACTCCTGAAAAAAGGACAGAAGACAGTTCTTGGCCTTTTTGCTGCTCACAACTGGCAAGGAAAAAAGCCTAAACATTTTTCATTGTCTGTACACAGCACCATTCCTACACTGCAGTGATTCTGTAGAGCTTTACAATCAATTATTTTGCCCTTCTTCCCTCCTACATTTGACTTTCAAGCTGCCTTAAATGAATCAAAACTTTGTTAACATTTAAATCTGCAAGCAACTAATGCTGTCACCTAAAACAACTTTGTCTACAGAAAACAATGGAACGTAACAGAAATATCACCTAACTTGTGCTGGCACCACAGGGTGCTACTTAGGGGTGATGTAACTAGATCATAGTATTTCATTTTTCCTCCATATGCATTTATAGTTTTTAATGAAGTGAAAATGCACTGATAACAACCAGATGTTCAGTCATGGATACCAGCTCTTAACAAGCTGGTGAAAGAAGCCTTTATAATTCAAAGCTTTGGGAGCTCTATCCTGCAACAAAACGTTAGGAACAGTTTCTACATAAAAGTCATACAATTAAATTAAATACTAATGTTGCATCTTTTTTTGCAGACTGTGCAGTTTCAATCATTAGGGTACACTCCTGAGTGCTAAGATTAACAAAACCAAAGAAAAAGCAGAGTATCCATAACAATCCTGAGGGAACCATAAATCAAACACCAACATATGGTAACACAAGTGTTATAAGGGACTGCACAAGTCTAATGCTTGAAAAAGCAATAAGGCTGTATTTTCTATAAAATTAAACCTGAAACCATGTTCCCTGGCATTTTGTACAATGCAGCCCAGCCTGTTTTCCAAAAAGGGTAATTCAAGATCTTTTTAATACCTCTCAGACACAGCACCAAATTGCTGCAGAGCCCCAGAGTCCCTTCTGCAACCTATTTCTGCCTTAAAGCACGTTTACCTTTTCCAATACAAACTAACATTGAGAAATAATTTATTTAGTAATTGTAGAAAACTGAGACATTTCTAGATATGCTCTGCTGTACATCTCTGAAGCATTTCCCAACAAAAATCAAGTTATGTTTCATAATAAGGGATACAGAGAAGTGGGTTACATATTTGCCATTTATGTCCTTCCCCTTTTCTAACTTTGCTTATTAATTCTGAGATAGACCATCCACCTGCATTCTCCAAGTGTATCTATAGGTTGTTTTATACCCAGAAATGTCCTTACTCTGTCAAGGCTGCCACCAGAGCAAGCTGAGAGGTTAGCAAGCTCTGCCCACGCTTGGGAAGGGCTCGACCCTTCAAGATTTCAGTGTCCTTGCCAAGCTCAAGCTCTTACATTCAGAATCCTGGAATGGTTTGTGTTGGTAGGAAACAAAGCTCATCTCACTCCACCCCTGCCATGGCCAGAGACACCTTCCACCATATCCCAGGTGGCTCCAACCTGGCCTTGGACACTTCCAGGGATGGGGCAGTCGCAGATTCTCTGCCCATCCTGTGCCAGTCCCTCCCCACCCTCCCAGCCAGGAATTGCTTCCCAATATCCCACCTAACCCTGCCCTCTGGCAGTGGGAAGCCACTCCCTGTGTCCTGTCCCTCCATCCTTTGTCCCAAGTCCCCCTCCAGCTCTCTTGGAGCCCCTTTAGGCTCTGGAAGGGGCTCCAAGGTCTCCCTGGAGCCTTCCCTCCTCCACGTGAACACCCCCAGCTCTCCCAGCCTGGCTCCAGAGCAGAGTGGCTCCAGCCCTGGGAGCATCTCCCTGGCCTCCTCTGCACTCCTTGTGCTGTTGTTCCCAGGGCTGGGGCAGCTCTGCAGGTGGGGTCTCACCTGAGGGGGCAGAGGGACAGAATCCCCCCCTTCCCTGCTGCCCACGCTGGGGGCTCAGCCCAGGGCACGGGGGGTTTGTTGGGCTGGGTCATGTCCAGCCTCTCCCCCACCAGCCCCCCAAGTCCTTCTCCCAGGGCTGCTCCGCCTGCTCATCCTGACCTGGAACAATCATGTACCTGCCTGCAAACACCACACACAGGTGTCCCAAGCTCCTGGCGTGACATTCAGAACCAGCTTAAAAGCAAGGAGAACCAGACTGCTGCACAGGTACCTCTGCTCCTGCATCCTGGACACAAAGATGGTCTTCCATGCTTCAGAGATAATATTCAAGTCTCAGTGAAGGAGAAAAAGAGAAGCTTAAACTGGGGTGCAGAGGAGCAATATATATAGACAGCAGCTGCCAGCTGTATCCACTCCTTCAATAAACTGCATCTATAGAGCCCAAGGGATGCACTAATTGTGACAATTCTGTTATGGCTATTGAATGCTCCTAACAAAATCTTTGCTGTTCTGAATGTCACTTCAAAGACAGGCTCAGTGTGGAGATTTTAATGCTCTGTCACAACAAAAATTCATCTCTAATAGCAGCTTTACAGACAGACATTCTGTTACAGTGCCACTGTAGGTTGCCAAAGCTGCCTGTCCTCTAGCAGGTGATCCTAAGTCCTGACATAAAAATCCTTACAAGTTTGAGTATTTCATGTATTCTACTCAATGTATTCCTTCCCCAGATTCACATACTAGGTTTGTAATTCTCTTGATTTATTCCAGCTAAGACAGAAATTCCCTGCTCCCTTGGCACAAAGTACAGAAAGAATCTAAACTGACAGCTGTTCAGGGAGAGGGAGGTAGGCAAAAGGTGAAGTCACTACTAAAACCATCCTGATCACTTCCCTGAAAAAAATGAGTATTACAGTAGCATATTAATACATCTTGATGAAGAGAAGAGTTGGATTGTGCATTTACAGAAGTAAAGTTTTCCCAGTGAAAGGCTTATTTCTGGAAAAAATTAGCTAAGAGAACAAAACAACAAAAAAAACAACTACACAACAATTTTCCACGTGTCTCTCTCATGAAAGGCAAGTTTCTAATATAGTGAGGTTACAGACAAGCTTTACAACTTTTATTTTCAATAAGCCACTACTTTCACTAGATTATATAGTAAACTAAATGCTTCCAACAGCTGCTTCCACTCCCAGCAATGACACTCACACAGGAAGAGGGGATGCTGTCAGGTTCAGCTGCTGAAAGGGGTGAAAAACAACCATACCACTAAATTTTCTTCTGCCAGAAAAGACAGATCCTTCCAAGAAAGACAAATAAACCCCTGCAGGATTTATGAACCCTTCAGCCATTGTGCTTCCCCTAATCTGCTCCAAACAAAGGGTGTATCAGTTCCAGGAAGTCCTGACAAGCTCTGTGGAATGGCACTGAGTCATTGCACAACACCTACGCAGAGCCCCCTGATCTGCTGACAGCTGTATGAGAGGAGCACCTCAGAAAACATCGTGCCTTCCTCAGTTTTCCAAACAAACCAACAATCCCAGGTACAAAACCAGCAGAGCTTTTCATACTCCACTGTAACACAGACACTCTGAACCTCTTCCAGAGCTGTGATGCTTCAGCTGGGGCACTGCACTTTAGGCACAGACCACAATCCAGTTTTAATACTAAAGACACTACTAACATCACCTGTAGGAGAGTTTATCTGGGGAGAAAAAAGAAGTCAAAACTCATCAGAACAGGTGTGGAAGAACATTTCCTTCCAAAGAGCAAAGCTAGCTCCCCCCCATATAACACTCAGGTGTGTTTTTATGACACACATCCCAATGAGATGTGGAATCAACATTTCTCTAATACAGCAGGTGTATGAAAAAAAAAAAAAGCCTTGTAAACAAACCTGGGATCTACAAAACCCATTCCACTTACTCATTTCTCCTCTTCAGACACCAATTCCCTGGTATTTCAGGAACCAGTGTCAAATAAGCAATGTGATTTATTTTTTGCAGTGTAAAACCCCACACAACTGCACAAGAAGATCTTTAATTCTCACTGCATCCCCCAGAGCTGAAGTGACACCTCCAAAGCACCACTTCCACCAGTAACTGTCTGTGTGCTGATGGAGGAACCTGAAACAAACGTCAGAACTCCTACAAAACTACATGGAATAACTTGTGTGGATGGTTTGAAGTGGGTGTGGGAGGCTCATCATGTGCCTCTCCCAGCAGAACAGCCAGGGCTGGCACTGGCAGCAGTTTATTGTCACCAGCACTGCACCATCACACAGAAGATTCAAACACAAGTATTTAAACATTATAAATCCACCACTACAAGTTTCCTATTCTCCCAAATGCTCAGTGTATACAAGAAGGCTGCAAAAAAAAAAATTAAAAAAGCCAACTTACAAGAGTGGAATTTCAACAATAAGCTGGATGAGGCAGCACAGCAGCTCTTCAATGAGGTCTTCACACTCTGCTCCTGGAGAGAAACACACCAAAGGGTTTCTGGATTTCCAAATACCAAAAGAAAACAAATACTTAAACACACAGATCCAAATGATCAACACCTTAATTAAAGAACAAACAGCAGTTCTCCCCGTTAAAGAAGATGGGATTTTTTTTCCTGAAATGTGAGATTGTCCCCAGAGCAAAATGTCTTTGCCTTTGTTTTTTACATAAAACAAATAACTAACATCAACAAATAATGAAATGAGATATTGGCATTCTGTGAATATGCTAATATGTAGCACACCAAGCCTTACTTATATAAGGTCACATTAAACATTGCCATTATTAACAGTTGAACTAATCACTGGTGACTTCTCAAAGTCCACAGCTCAAACCTCCTCTCACAATTCCCAGCACTTCACATATTTTTCCCCTGCCTTTTTCTAAACCCAGAGACAGACAGAAAACAGTTTCCTTTGTCTGACACACACTGGCTATTCCAAATTGTGACCTGTCAAAAGCATGCAGCCACAGAGCACATCACTGCTGCTCTTCAGCAATCTACATACAATTTTTTCATATCTATACATTTGTTTATTGAAGAGGTTCTGCACATTTCGATGACAGGCAATATTTTAAGGGAACAGAAATTAAATGTGTGGAATGATGCAAAATTATTTAAAAGCATGGAACTATCCCAAGCAATAAAACTAATATTGTACATCAGCACTGCAATTTTTAAAAGCAACAAAAGACTTGTAAGACTCACTGAGGAAAAAAAACCCTTATTCAATCATGTGATGTTTTCATAGAATATTAAAAAAACCCAAAAGATAAATCTCTTGGCTCATCAGGATTTTTTTCTGCTTTCAAAAATAAAATCATGAAGAGAACCCTACAGCACCTGAAGAGGTGGAGGGTTTTATGGTGCTGGCATAGTTTATCCCCTGCACTGCAGCACAGTAATTACCCAAATGCCTGTTTATTTTGTATTTTCAAATAAATAAGTCTTGCCATAAACAGAGCATTACAGCCAGGTGACAGCAGTTTTACCCTGCTTACCCAGAGTTTGTTCTGGAGACCAGCACTCAATTTTAAGAAGCACACCAGGGGGAATATTCACAACAAAGCGAAATTATTTCTTTCCACAATTGGTTTATTAAAAACACATTAAAAATTGTCACCTAGTGAACTGCACATTCTAAAGGAAACCAGTTTTTTACCACGGAAATGTGGTTTCCTTTATATAGAATCCCCCATGAGTAACACAATGCAGCTCCTGTTAGTAAAACCCAAGAACTGCTTGGAGTGTTTAACCTTGGGCAGAAACCACAGCCAATAACGGAGCCCAGACAATGTATCCCAAAGTAACTCGAATGTGACATTTTCCTAAGGCTTTCTCAATCTAGAAAATGCTTATAAAGCAAGACTTCTCCTAGTTCCCAACACGAACCTAATTTTTTTCTCTTGACAACAGAGGGAAGGGAAAAATAAATGGCAAACGATGAAAAAAATTAAGTGAGTGCATTTTCAAAATGCACTGTTTCTTCACAATGTTTCTTCCACCACGCTACATGCACAACTCATTTGAAGACAGAATGATGTTATTTGAATGCGAAAGGCTTTTCCCCCAAGACTATATTCACAATATAGAAAGAATAAAGAAAAAATAAAGGAAGAAAATACTGGGTTAGCACAGTCACATAAAAAGGGAGATGTGGGCTTTCTTTAAAAAAAAAAAAAAAACAACAAAAAAAACCAGCTTAATTGCAGTAATCAATGTCATTCAGCTGCAATAATTAATGTATCCTTTTTCCCACTGGGGCACAGCATTCTTGCTTAATTTTCATCTTGCCAAGACAATGAGGAGGATACAAGCCAAATCTATAACGTGAGAGAGAGCCATAAACATGGAACACTATGTGTCTGCACAAACAATGCCTCTTTCAATGGCAGGATAAAGACAATACACACAAGGCTCGTTCACATTAATAGATCACATACTTGGATCAAAGGCACCTGTGAAGCCTTGGGGAAAATAAGTAAAGGGTGAATCTGTCCAGATAAGATTAGACCAGACTCTCAGGGAGAGGAATCACACGTGTGTCTCCCCAACTCCACTGCAGGAGTAGCTGCAAACACATACAGGTTTTAAAACGTCCAGTTTTGCTGAAGAACCATTTTTTCATCAGCTATATTTAGATCCTCGAACAAGTGGATTATTTCACTTTGTGAGTAACCTGTCAGATTTTGACTTCCTTTGTAGGGTTTGTTTGGTTTAGACAGACAGACAGACAGATAGACAGACAGACAGACAGACAGACAGAAAAACAGAAAGACAGATAGACAGACAGAAAGAAAATGATTTTTTTTTACTTTCTTTTACTTTTTCAAAGCTACACACGGTACAGACACTGGAAAGTGCCTTATCCAGAAGAAACTACACATGCCAGGAGGCTCCACTTCTAGTACAAGCAGCCCAGCTCCACCCTTGGCCATGAGAGTCTAACACAGACACCACAACAACCTTCTCAAGTGAGAGACGTCAAGACCTGACCTGGATGTGCCCAAAATCAGTGAGATATTCAGGTATATCAAGGTATATCCTCACCTGAGATGACACTTGTTGCTCATACAGATTGGACAGAACCTGGATGCAGGTAAGGAAATTAATCATTTCTTGCAAAACAGAATTAAAGGTTCTTTGGGTTTTGTAGTTTAATCTTCAGCTCCAAGGACACTTAGAAACTCTCAGCTTCCACTTAAGAGTGTTAATAAAGAGTCCATTAATTAATTGCCACCCCTCACTTCCTCCATGTGACAGCTGAACACTCATGAATTCACTGGAGGGCTGCAGTAAATGTGCTGTCATTATTCCCCTCCTCTACGTCCTCTTATTTGTTTTAACGCATCAGGAACAGCCCTTAGCAGCCCTGTGATAAAAACTTCTCTACAGAGAACGAATAAAGCTTCCTGCTGCAGCTCAGGGAACAGGTGAAATGAGCTGATGGTCTGACTGGGGGTACAACACTCAGCACGTGCTTCCTTACATCTCTGAACCAGCTAAAGGCTGTGCAGCAATGATGGGACACAGAAAGAGGCAAAGGCTGCTCTTCCTGGGCTAAAGAATCATCTGAAAACTGTGAAAAGGAAAAAAAAAACTCTACTAATGGTATGACTTTTTTTGAAGGACATCAATATACAGTGCTGCTGCCAGGGGGGACTCAATCCTCTGCAATTTCTTCATTACACCTTTCTAACAGTAGGCTACAGCATATCCATGCACTCAAACCTCCCCCCAAAAATCCCATTTTATGACACAAAACACATTTGCACAGCTTTGTTCCGAGCCCAAAACAGTCCAGCTGGGAAAAGCACAGAGATGACATTCAGAAAAAGGGAAAGTGTAAGAACTGCAAAATCTGAGGAGACCAGATGCTCTAGAGCAGATGCTGCTGCTCTGACTGAGCACGAGCATCCCCATGTGCTCTGAGCCCCCAGGTGCTCATTGAAACTCAGAGAACATGGCAACAGAATATGTGATCCAGCCAGAAGGATGGAAGTGTGATGCTCATAGTTCAAACAGAGAAACAGGCACCACCACACTGTGATTTCCAAAGGAGTTTTGAGATGATCCTGAAAAGAACCAGCTTTTCTCAGAAGGCTGAGGGGATTAAACAAAAAAGGATCACGGGAGAGAGAGGTTGTTTGTGCTGTGGGTGGTTGTACTGCCCTTTCCAGTAACTGCTCACCAGGCATTAAGGAAATTGGGAAACTTCACAATTCAGACACTACATTAAAGCTTTTATCCATGTGAGTATTTAATTCACATTATCTAGTTGATACAATAATGTCTTTTATAAGGCTTGTTTATCGTGCTCGCAATAGAAGAATTATAAATAATGTCAAGCCCTGGTAAATGAAAAAACAGCAAAAATTACTAAGCATCTAATTTTTAAAAAGCATGTTCACTAAAAGCAGTAAACTTTCAGTGAAAGTACTAAGAAATCTACCTAAACGTCACAGTAACAGGCATGTTCTAGTTTACAAATAATAAAAAATAAAAATCCAAGAAAGATACACTTTACTAATACCACAGCTAAGGAGGAGGTTGCATTTTTGGTAGCAACTCATAGCAGAGCCAGACAAACACTCTGTCTGCCTAAACTGAGAGCTAAGGTTCCAAAGGAAACTTCACAGCTCCTGATCATGACAATAACTAAAAAAAGTCACCCAGAGAAGCAGTTTATTACACTCCATTAATGGTAATTAGGTGAGCATGAGAGCTGTAGGAATATTCGCCCCATAACTGTGCTCTACAGAGAGTTAAAAAAAAATCTATTATGAAGAGTTTTAGGCACCAAACATGGTGGCTGTGTAACCTCAGCATATCATGACCCCAATACCCCGAGGAAGGACACAAGAACCATCCCCAGCTGGAAACCCGAGGAGGAGCCATGGAGCAGCTCGTTTCCTGCCCCACCAGCAGACCACACACAATTACCTTCCTAATCAACAACATCCCGTGAACAATCTGCTCAGAGATAATTGCTAAGTACATTTGCTATCAATATGCACAAAATTATCGCTAAGAAATGCCACTGTGAATTACAGCCAACTGCTGCTAGACATGGAATCAACGCGGATCTACAAGAATCACTTTCCACTCCACTCTGGGAGCAACTCCCAGAACAAGGAACAGAGATCCCAGGGGCTCAGGCTCACGCAGCTCCCGGCCTTCCCACCCATCTCACCGGGCTCTGCCCTCCCCTGCAGCGAGGGGTGGGGCGGTTTTTCAGCCCGGGAACTCACCCACGGGCAGCCTGCAGGGCCAGACCATCAC
This sequence comes from Serilophus lunatus, assembly GCA_013399895.1. Classification (NCBI taxonomy): domain Eukaryota; kingdom Metazoa; phylum Chordata; class Aves; order Passeriformes; family Eurylaimidae; genus Serilophus; species Serilophus lunatus. Next base: position 43,141 of record VXBA01001792.1, on the reverse strand, counting down.
GAGCGGGTTTTCATTTCCAAACCATCGGCGAGCCGACTTCATTCCTGCAGATCACTCATCAAAGTCTGAATACACTAAACCACTTCAGCATGCAGCACTTAATCTTTGGCCTCAGCACTCTGATTCCCCCAGACCAATGGCAGGGCTCAGGGAGTTAAACAGAGCGGAATGAGCAGCTTTCCCTGTTCCACGAGCAAGCAGAGATTTGGGGTCCCCAGCCCGTGCTTCCAGGAAACCCACAGGGCTGTTCTCCCACAACCCACTCATTAGCACTCTGAGAGTTTTCAGGCTTTAGGGGATGAGCAACAGTCAATGACAAACTGAACAGTGCTGGACTTGGGTTAGAGCTTTTGCAACCTGTGTGACTCCATGACTGACAGCAAGGCAAATGAAATCAGGGCTCCCAAGCCAGCACTGCCCACCGTGTGCCCTATCAGATACAGTCCTACACAAAGACTCGTGGCAGATGGTGCTAAGGCTGCCTTTTTTTTGCTGTAATCTCACTGATTCTGAACACACCCCCATTATCCTTATTCAAAAAGAATGAGCAGACAGATGCAGAAGAACATCTGGATTACTTCAACACCTTCCCTGCCATCTTCCATCTTTTCCATAATACCTCCTCCATTTCCTGGAGATGCACCTGTTTCAGAACATTCTGCCTGAATTCTTTTGACTTTTCTTGTACTCTTGCATGAACTGTTGCCCACTAATTAAACTTTAGCAGCTGCTTTTCAGTGGTTGAAGTCCAACCCACAGCACTGTTATCTTCCCTCATTAGACTCACAAAAACTGCATTAATTTCACTCTGTGGCTGCCGTTGGTTTACAAAAAAGTATGTGAAAAAAGGCATTAAATTGCAATATCACTGTTCCAAAATTAGTATGTGGTCAGCTTCTCCCCAGTCTTGTTCTGCTCCTCTGAGGAGAACCACTGCATGAAAATGACTAAAGCTCAGGTAGGTTTACAGCATCTCTTCTGAACAACTGTTGAAAAAAATCACCAAATTAAGCTAAACCTAACCCTCTAGTACTTCATTTCTAATTTGAAAGCAAAGTTTGGGATTCTTATTCTCATAGAATTATTAAGCCCTAAAGAGTCTAAGGGAAAAGATCCTGAAGATAAGCCCAGCCATTAACCTGGCTCTACCCAGTCCAGCACTAAACCATTTCCCCAAGTCCCACATCTACAGTTTCAGTTTCTGGTGGGATATTGTTTCACTGTCTCTGGTCTATACCTACCATATGAGCCTGGTCCTGCTTTCTCTTCATAAGTCAGATGAAGCTGCAGCTCCTCCTCTGACATTTGGCTGATGAACACCTTCAGCAGACAGCAGATGATGAACAGGGCATTGTGAGCCTGCCAGATAAAGAGGTGGCTGCAGGAGGAGAGGAAACAAACCAGAATCAGCAGAGCTTCACCAGTGAATGTGCACCAAAAACCACAAGGAGATAAATGACAGAGTAGAAAAAGTCCCTACAGCTGAAGTAGGGAAAAGCCAAAGTGCTCAAGAAGAGAGTCTTCAGCTGATGTTACAGAAAACACAATGGAAATGTATTTAAAAGTAGTATGGAGAATACAATCTTATTCCTAACTATATTTTCATATTATATTTATATAATATATATTATATGAAAATATTTACATTAATTCTGTGTTTAAAATATTTCCAAGATAAAATACTGGCTCAGTATTTTGACATGAAACCACTAAGAGGTTCAGGTGATTTAAACCAGCAATAATCCTAACTTACACTATTTATAAGGAAATAAAAACATCTAAACCACAAATATGTCCTTTATCCAAGCAGTCTATTTACCTGTTACACCTAATCTTCTGTGTTTGTAAAGGTACCAGACACTTGCTCTGCTACCAACAACAATGTAAGAGAATTCTAAGGTTTGGTCTGTCAGCATGTTAATTAGTGAAAAAGTCAAGAGCCAGCAACAAAAGGAACATGTAAAACGTGAAATGGCAGCACACATCTTGTTTTTCCAGGGACTTACTTCTGACATTCTGCTGAAATTTTCAGTTCTTTGGTTCTAGAAAGAAAGACTTTAATCAACGACCCAAGGTTTCCTGTCCGAGGATTCTTCTCAACTAGATGAGAAAAAATAAGACACAATGACATAACATGTGTGTAAGTTGGCACTGTTAGGTCCAACAATATATAGAAAAAAAAACAAATTTCAAGGTCTTAAATATTTCTACATAAAGCGTAGTGTGTCTTGTTTTTCTGTACAGGTGTTGTTCCCCTTTTAAGACTCTCCAGTGCATCATTTACTTCTCCATAATTCTTCTATAAATACTATTCATCCTAGATTTAAAATATCCCAAATGTAGGATACTCATACTGCTTCCTTTCCAAGATTTGTCTACAGCACAAAGGTCTCCTGCCAGGAAACTGGGCATGTTTTCACAACTACCTTTTACCTTCTTGAAACACATTTTTATCATCCCTTCTTTCCATCCCCTGACTCCTTCCCCTTACTGATCAGCTTAGAGGGCAGAAGGAAAAAGGAGGATGGAATTATTTGTTTAAAACCTTTCAGTGACATCCAGTTTTGTAAAACGATGGAAGTTTCTAAAGGTTTGGGATACACACAAACACGCTCTTTACACTGCTTTAACCTCACTAGTGGAACACTTATAAACAGAATTGTGCACAGGGATGCTGGTTTTCAATCTTTGTGGAAAAGCACATGAAAAAGCACGTCACAATTTCTTACCTAAGGACTTGCAGACTGCAATTGTGGCTTCTTCCAAGAGCTTTAAGTCAGCGCTAGGGAGGAGGAAAACAAAAATGGTTACAACAGCAATTTGGTGAAGTGACTTCATTACAAACCTGTCACAAAGTATTTCCATGAAGCACTACTTAATTTCATCAATCTTTTGCTTGTCCAACCTCCCTGCTCAAGCAGAGTCCCTTGGAGCCCCCTGCCCAGGTGGCTTTGGAGTAACCCCAGAACCTTTCTGGGTGATCCATTCCTGTATTTGGTCATCCCAATACCAGGCACTGCAACATGGGCTGGAAGTACAGAAAACTAATGTTCAAAAGGGAATTGTCAAAGTGAAATGTCTCTTCTCCCAAGTAACGCAGGACACGACAAGGGGAAGTGGCTGCAAGCTGCCAGGGCAGGTTCACGTTGGATACTGGGGAAGATTCCTTCCTGGAAAGGGTTGTGCAGCCCTGGCACAGCTGCCCAGGGCAGAGGTGGATCCCCATCCCTGGAGGGATTTAAAATCCCTGTGGATGTGGCACTTGGGGACATGGCTCAGTGGTGGCCTTGGCAGTGCCGGGGAGGGGTTGGGCTCCATGATCTTGGAGCCCTTTTCCAGTCTAAGCAATTCTGTGATTCTGTGGTCACTTTTATTACCACTACCTTTGTGGCTCCAGTGCTGCCATGCTCTGCTTGGCATTACTGAAGTACAGACAGAATAGCAGTCTACAGCATGAATTTGATTCTTTTTAAAAAGAAATTTCATGTGAAATGTGTTCCAAAAGCATGAATTAAAGAAACCTTAACATGACATTTAACCTCAAGCATCTCTTTAAATAATGTTATTGTACTAATGCAACAATCAAATCAGGTATACCGAATTCTTCTTCACTTCAGTTCCTGCCTTTTGATATGCCTCAGAAAACCATCATCTGAGAAGAACAATAAAGCAGTAAAACAAAACCTGCCAACAGCCACCGAAAGCAAATACCATCTGCGTCAAACACACACTTGTAACACTATAAACCCACCAGCACAGGGTGAATGATCCTCAAAAAACACCTTCAACAGATGGGAAAACAAGACAAATAACCAGATATTGTGTCCAATGTCACACTGAGCAATACGAAGGTGTCTCAATATTAATAACTAAAGGGCACTCTGTTCCACCCCCACGTTGTTAAAATTTCTTCCTGCTCTCTAGTCTGAATCCACCCTCTTCTAGTTTGAAACCATCACCTCTTGTCCTACCAACTGCTGAGGATTTTGGAGGAGGCTGTACAGCCTCTACAAAAACTGAATTAAGACACAGCCTGACCTACAGCAACTTCTGCAGTTCAACAAATTAAAAGAGAGTGAAAAAAAAAAAGTAAAACATCAGCTAAAAGTAAAAAAAACAACCTCGAGAGTTGTCTTCTTGGAAGCTGTGCCCAAACTCCTGAGGACCGGGAGATGTTGGCACAAACAGCAGCCAAAAGAATGGTTTCAAAACCCTTTAACAGGAAATGGTTCAAGATGGAGACATCAAACAAACAAAGTTCTAAGATGCCTGTTGGTTTTCCTGTGTGTCAGACTAATTTACTGTGCACTGAGCTGACAGCTGAGACAGCTCCTCACCTACAGCTGAACATCCCAGGACACCCCCAGATTATACAGATTGGCTTGTCCTGATATGAGACACCAGCATTCATTGCTCTCTTACAAACTCCTTTGAAACGTAAGATTCAGAAAGAACAAACTTACACTTTGATACATACTTTAAAAACATTGGGCTTGGTCTCGGAGGTGGTCTCTTGTTTCAGTACTAAAAACATGCAGAGTAATTAAAAACAAATGGTATTGAGCAAGAACATACTACCAGCAACTACAGACAACACAGTTTCATAGGCTGTGACAACAGAGCCTTCTAGGTCTGTGTGACCTTGCACTTTAAACAAAAAAAAAAAAAAAAGAAAAACCAACGAAAAAACCCAACAGACTTCTGAATTTGCCCAGTTGGCTGCTTGCCATCAGAATTTATTCCTCCCTAACAGGCAGGGAGGGTGGATGGTACATTGCACACCCATTCAGCAGAGAATTCTTATTCTTAGAATAATCATAACCCAACACAACGTGACCCACCTCCCACTACCCAAAGATCCTGGGCACACAGCCTGGGTGGTTACTGGAACTGCTCCAGGATTTAAACCAGAAATTCAGAATTCAGCTTTAAATTATGGTTCATTTTCCCCTTAATTTCTAAGCAGTCAAATTTCAAAGTACATCATTCTTACAGATTTTTTTTCTTCCTTTTGAGTTGTTAAAACCCATACAAAGTCCTCAAAGAAATTCCAAAGTTGCCCAATTTCTACAAATTGCCAGGAGGAAAAGCACAGTCAAACCAAGCAAGGCCTTCAGACCTTCAGTGGAGCTTTTAATGCCCAAGTCACTCCTTCTCCTACCAAAATGAAGTGCAGTGCTTAAAATGTAACTACAGCCTCACTCTTATTTGTACAGAAGTATTATTAATTCTGTTACACCCCCGAGGATGGATTGCTGGAGGTACAGGTACCTGGGGCCAAGCTCAGCAATGTCTTCCCTCCCTTTGCTTGTGCAGGAAAGAGGAGGGACACGGAGGAGTGAGTTTTTGTGCAGAGAGGAGACAGCAGGTAAATTAAATTCGCACTTGGGTAGAAAATGCCAGAGCCAAGACTTGTGAGGTGGCACAAAGGAAATGCTACAGGCAGCTGTGGAACTGCCCTGGCTGCACAGCCCCTGTGGAGATGACACCTGGCTCCTGAATGAATGTAGGAACGGAAACCCAACACTGAGACATCTGTCCTGTCACCAGCCTGCAGAGCAGCACTGGCACTGAATATTCAGGCTGTGTTTCAGCACCAACAGGAGCAGACAAGAGTGAAGATCCTTCACTGTGCTGATCAAAAATAAAAGTCCCAATTCTCCCTAAAAACACTCATCTGAGGAACATGGGCTGTTGTCGAATGTTAGCAAAGAGATATAAATACTTTTGTTCAGGGAAGGGAATGGAGCTGGAGCACCAGCAGCAGCTGGGGGGGCTCATCCTGGAGAAAAGGAGGCTCAGTCAAATATGTCAATTTGAGACTAAGTTTAAAATCATTCCCCTAATACATTTAATTGCAACAAACTACTTATGGGAGGATCAAGGAGAAAAAACTCCTTCAGAAAAGAAAATTACAATTAAAACACCCTCATTTTCCACTCTGAAAATTTATCAACAAAAAATACAGAAAATAAGAATTACTTTTTTTTCCCAGAACTGAAAAGAAGACTGTGAAAGACATTTCCAGAACACATAAAACCAAAAGACAGATTCATTAGGGATGGAGGAGTGAAATAAACTCTGGTCTATGAGAACCACAAGAATAAGAATAGAATAAGAAAAGTAAGAAAAAGAACAGTTGACCCTTCCTGGTGCTTGATGACAATGCTGAGCACCAGCTGGAGAAACCCAGGCATTCTAGTAACCCCAGGAAGCTTGTCATGGAGGAACCTCCACTATGGAAGATGTTCATAAGCACATGGCAACAAACTCTGAGGGTGGGGAGGCCCTGGCACAGGTTGGGCAGAGAAGCTGTGGCTGCCCCATCCCCGGGAGAGTCCAAGGCCAGGTTGGAGCAGCCTGGGATGCTGGGAGGTGTCCCTGCCCATGGCAGGGGGTGGATGGGATGGTCTTTAATGTCCCTTCCAGCCCAAAGCATTTTGGGATTCTTTGCAATGAAACACCAGCTTCAAGTCAGGATTCTTTAAGACCAGGACCACAGTGCCCTGGGTGGGTTTGCACTTATTAATTTTGTATTTCAAGTGGCACCACCTGAACTGAGACACCCCATCTCGGGAAAGCACTTCATATTCAGGTACTTACCAGTTCCACAGTTTTCCAAGGAATGAGCAGAAAGGTCTCACCTGGTGTGGGTATTCAAAGCAAAGCATTCTGAACCACACTGATGTGGCTGGCTCGCTCTAGAGCCGAGCAAACACGTGGGGTGTGCAGGGTTGCTTCCCACACACTTTAGGAAAAAATTCCAGGCTTTCACAGGATTTCCTGCCTCCTCCTGTGATCTGATGGCCAGCATTTTCAAAGTACTTCATAAAAGATGAAATTATTTTATTTGCTTTTTGTTTTATGTAGAAGGTAAGTCCACAGACTTCAGCAGCACTAAAATTAATAACAGTGGAATTTGCTGCCTTGACAGCACAGGCTGCTTTATGGAAAATGGTTTTATCTCGTTTGATTTTAAAGGCATAAGAACAGGAGAGGTTTTACAGTGGCAGTGATTATTGCCTGTAACATTTTGCACACCAGTTGTCAGCACAAGCCCACCCATACACAGGCAGCCCCAGCTACCACACATCCATCAGTGGTGGGAGTCAAGAGCAATCAAGGATAATCACCATTTCAGTCGGATTTAATCACTTTGTAGTTGCTGATCACAGTACAAGCAGTTTCTGCATCAGGAAGTTAGTTTTCTGTAGAAAACATCTCTTCTGGAGATGTGGGAAAGAATGGTAAATCGAGCAGTCTGGTAGTCAAAAAAATGTCATCGTTTTCATTGACTGCAGATTTTTATTTTTGGCTTCAAAGCACCAGACTGCTGGATTCTGTGGTCAGCTATTCTGGCATATAACATAAAAAACATTATTTCCAAAAAGAAAAAGGGAAAAAAAATCAGGGGAGTTGTAAAGAGGATTATTTTAGAGTGGTTAAATTCAGTTGCTTTACTTTAAATTTATTAGCAATCAGCTTGCAGCAAGACCACAATGATTAAGACAGCAAAGGCTGCTTCCTGACACCAGCCAACTTGGAATAACGTGGTTTTATCTGCTTCTATTTCAACAGCATCACAACACACGGGGTTTCAAAGTGGCAGTGACTTCTGTTTAGGTGTCTCAACATTCTGCACACAAACTGTAATTTTAAATAGAACCAGACCACCACATCTGCCCTTGGTATGGTAACAAAAAGACCCAGACCAAAGCAGACAACTATCCCCTCCAAGAAAGAGGGAAAAACCCCAAAAGGAGCAGCTTCCCTGACAGTTTTTTCCTCATAATAAGGCCTTTTTTTCTTTGCCATTGAATACCAAACAGAAGAACCAGCCCATTTAGTAAATTCATACTGTGGGAATGCTGATTTTACTGGGGTAAGTTGGAGGAAATACATCAAAGAATATAAGGCTGCACATGATTTATTGCACCACTTTAAAAATGTACCACGTTGAGGCAATGTAAGAGCTGCTCGTTTTTATGGACCAAACACACCATTCTTGAACCAGCAACTCATTAATACTCAGGGGAAGGAACAAAGCTGAACAGTAAATATTGAGCACACGATTTTCAGCAAGTTCTGTTTTAGTTAACTTCAAGTTTTCCATCAGAAAATAACTGCAACTAACACCACAGCTGAGGAGGAGGTTGCATTTTTGGTAGCAACTCATAGCAGAGCCAGACAAACACTGTCTGCCTAAACTGAGAGCTAAGGTTCCAAAGCAAACTTCACAGCTCCTGATCATGACAATAACTAAAAACGCCACCCAGAAAAGCTGCATTTTATTTTTCCAATATCCAAACATTATTCAGATGGATAACTCAGCCACTCGAAATATAGAAGTGGCAGATTGAAGAGGTCTGATACAATTTTAATTCAGCTCCCATGAGTCCACTCTGTGCAACAAATTGGGATTCATGAAAGGAAAAAAAAAAAAAAGGAAAAAAAAGAGAGAACATGCAGGAGTGTGAAATTAAGAGTACCAAATACCTCCAAATGGCTGAGACAAGAAATTTCTCAGCAGAAACTTCTGTCTGACAGTATCACAATGAACCTTTTACAGTGAAGAGCATGACACAACCTAAAACTAAACTGTCCCTTTTGCTATCACTTATCTACACATTGCTTATCTCCTACCACTCTCTCTTTTCCTGCCAAATACCTGAGACTGGCCCTGGCTGCTCCTCCCACCCACGGCAGGGGAGTCCCACCAACAGCTCATTTCTGATTAGTGGCAGCTGATCCACAACCAGGGTTTGATTGGAGTGACTCCCACTTCATATTCCATCTTCATCCCTTACTAACTGGTGAGAAAACCAACACTGTGAGAAGAACCAACAGACCAGAAAAGGAGAATATTACTCTCCTAGCAGCCAGCTCTGCTTTGACCACGTGCTTTCCCATTCATTTTTGGATGGCACAGCAGGTTTCAGCAATCCCACCTCTTAGCCCAGCAAGCTGCTTTGCCTGTCCCCAGAAAACCAATCCCTCACTGTGCCAGCACTGCTTTGTGGTGCCAAGCTATGAATCACTGCAGGGAATTAACTTGGCTGAAAAAATAAACACCTCTTTTTCCTGTGCTGTTTTTCAGACAGATTAGTTCCTGATTAAACCCATAACAGAAAGGGATAAACACTGGAAGAGATAGTGAAAGGGCAGGAGCATCTTGCATCAGTGCTGAATTTGGCACCTGGGATCAGCAGTAACTCAGAGCAGCTTCTGTAAAGCACATGTGCAAAGAGAAAGCACAGGAGATTCTTGAAAACCCCACAGACTCCACTCACACTGACTCACATTCCCCTTAGAGGTCTTCCTTGCAGGTACTGGTTCCTTGCTGCAGCCAAGGTTTCCTGCCAACAACGCGAACCTGTTGGGCACCTGCTGTGGAAAGGAGGAAATCTACTCCAGCCCCACCACTTCCACACATTGCCGTTTTTAACTTGGATATTTTGGCTTTGGTTGGTTGTTTTTCCTACAAACATTCATTTTCCTACTGCCTTCTCTTCTCACATTTTTCTCCCCCTCTTTCCCTGTGGTACTGCTGTTATGTACAACAGAATTATGTCCAACAAGAATTTGAGGAATGGACCTTTTTTCTCTGGAGTATCACCAATTTCCTCCCCAAAAACAACACACAACACTTACCTGGCTCCCAGTAACACTTACAAACAATCACTGATTTTGCAAAAAAAAAAAAAAACAACTGGAAAAAGTGAATTTAAAAGGAGAAGACAACTTTAAAACTCTCCCCTGCTTGACAGGTGAAAACTGTCTCCTTTCCACAAGTCACCAACTTGCATCTTGCTCCTGACAAAGGTGTGACCCACACTGCAGCCTCATTAAAAGCAGAGTTAGCCTGAGGATTTGCAAACTTCCAGAGTCAGGAATGAACACTGGGCTCCATTGTTCTGTTCCTGCAGCCAAGGTTATCTCACACAGACAATGGCTGAAGGTGCTGTGCAGGCAAAATCACCCACAAGCACTTGTCAAATGCTTCTCTCAGGTAGATGCAACTTATTGGGAACTTGCTGTTTCCTTCCAATTACTAAACTGAAGAAGAGATGCCTCTAAAAATATTTCTCCTCTAGCTGCCAGGCAAGAGCACCATCTGGTGTTCAGCTAATTAAAGGTTTCACCCTGCATTTGGATCATTTTTTTTTCTGTTTGCTTGGTTTTTTAATTATGTTTCTTGGGCTTGGGTGAGGGGTGTTTTTTTTGTTTAATTAGGTCTTTGCTTTGTTGAGTTGGATTATTTTTAGCAAATTTACTCTGCACTGAATCTGATTCCATGAAATAGGCATAAAAAAGCTGCCAAAGCAAGTTGTGGAAAAGCTCTGTAACTCCTACAGAGGAAGGAAAAACAGCAGAAAAACCCAAAGAAACGGCTAGGGGTTTAGAGGTAACTATTTCCCCCTGAGAAGAACCCAAAAAATAGAGTATTATATAACCCCTTAGAATATTGTACAGCTTGTTAGTCAGGGGCAGGCTGTAAATAATTCTTGTGCCTTCAAGGATCTTAGAGGAAAAACAACTGCTCCCTCACAGCCCCCCAGTTCTGCACCACCCTTTAGAAGCTTTACAGCCCCTCTCAACACTCTGTCTTCTCCCTGAATTCTGGCTCTGCTCTCCACCCAGGAGCCACAGCACTTCCTCCTCACCCTTCACAAGAACAGCACCAGGAAAATGCCTCGGGTATTTACCTTCACCCATTTTCCACTCCAGCTCTCTGAACTTTCACTCACTCACAGAAAAGGATGGGATGACCTTTAAAACTGTAAAAACAGTTTAAGTGAGACTTAGAGGTGTGAAGTTGCATCCCGCTGTTCCTGTAAGACTGATAACCAACACACAGGGTGAGGAATTCAGCAACAGGGTGGGGTTAACGAAAGTTAAAAGGCCTTACATTCTCTGTTTCTGGATCCTCTGGAAAACACTCGTTCTGTTTATACCCACACCACTTGCTGGAGTGAAAAGACATCCAAAGCTTGAATTTTAAGATATTTAGAAAATATCTTTATGGAGACAACATACCAAACTTCTTCTAAAAGTGCAGAAGATTGTGAAAAGAAGCCACATAGGCTAAGAAACTCAACCTCCAACCTACAATTAAATAATGAACAATTCACTGTAAGTTGAGAGATTGGAATCTTCAGTAACTCCAGTCACCCCAGAGGCCACATCATTGAAAAAGGAAGCATCCCAAAACAACAGACAAGAAGAAAAAGTTTCCCCCCAACACCACAAACCCTATTTCTGATCTTTGCCAGGAGAATGAACAGCAACTACAGCGATGATGAATAAGAAAGAAACCCAGAGGAATGGGAGAGGTGGTGGAAAACAATTCCAAACTTAGAAACAACCACCTGTTTTACACAGGTAATTATTCCTCTGGGACCTAAACCAAGAGTGATTAAAACAACCTCTTGCCACTTCCATAAATACATTATCAAAGTTTGGTTCTCTTACCTGTTGGTTGGCGTGGTGAAGCTGAAGGACAGCAGCTGGTTCCAGAAGGGGTCATTCTCAGAGATGGGCTCTGCCCCTGATAATTTCTGTAAGTACTCATTGTCTGGCAGCTCACTGATGCTGCTGCTGTTTGCTCCCATCTTCTTTATTTGGCAAATCTCTCTAAATTTTCATTTCTTCATGGGAGACAAAAAAACAAAAAAGAGAAACACTTTAAGTCTTTTGTACAAATAAGGAATATACAGACCCTAACTGGATACCGCTAAAGCCCTGACAAATAACTGAGATGGGGAAATCAGGAGCACAGGAAGACTTCAGATAGATTTCACTAAACTCAGGACAATGAAGTTGTCACTCAAGGGAGTTAGAAGTTTCTGTGCTATATATTTCACTCATCTTCTCATTTGGATTTTAATACTCTGCTGAGTCTGATTTATTATCAGCACCAAGGCTGCTAGCAGTGGCGAGAACTGCAAAGAATTCACAATTTTAGCAGAGGTGCCAAGCTGACAAACCATTCAGAGATAGCAAAGGACTGTCTCCGTAAAGATGCGGCCAATTGATGCATGCCATCAACTATCTGCTCCTTGAGAGCTCCTGCCTTGCCCAGGTAAGCACAGGTCTTACCAAAAGGAAAGGCACTCCTGACCTCCTCTGTACAAATAATCTGGTTGTTTCTGGGCAACTACTTCAAGGGGAAAAAGCTAAAAAATAAACACATGAGGAAAAAAAACAGCTTTTTGAAGGAATGCTGCCAAAGTTGGCCCTCCAACCCCTCTGTTCATTGCCAGCTGTGTTGTACTTGAGCTGTGCAAAGAACCAGGTCTCAGTTCTTCATGCTGCTTATCACTGCTTCTCATCTTTATGAACAATTTAATTAAAGAGAAAAAAAACCCAAACCCAACAATGATGCTACCAAATACGTGCCAGGGATGATCCCCAGCATCTTACATCTTTCCAGGACATCAGCTTCAATAATCTTCCATCTCTTGAGAAGAAATAACTGTGACCAACAGCTTTAAATTTTTTATTAAAAAAATAACCCCAAACCATCCCCACTGAGATAAAAGTGCTATGCAACATATTACTGTGTAAGCTAAATGCTCAGGGCTAGGCTGGCATAACACATAAGAGCAGGGACAGCTAAATCAGGAGATTCAAGCTACTACCCAGCAGCAACTCCTCCCTTGCTCTTGAGAATAACACAGGATCTGTTTCATGAACGACAGGATCTGTTTCATTAATCGCTCCAGCACTGATTCCTTAGAACTCATTGACTTTGCAGCAGCAATTACTTCCAGAAAAGACAACCTAATAGCAGTTAATAAAGAACAGTGTGAATGTGAGGAAAGCTGATTAAAACAGAGGGATGCAACGAGGAGCTGCAATGTTTGCAGCCCTCTAAGAACTTACCTTTGGGACTGAGCAAATGCAGTGTACCCAAATGTTTCAGAAATAACAAAATGTCAGCACAGTCAGAGGGTAGAATATAAGACACATTAAGGAATAAAGAGGTCTTTAAAAGGTGAAATACTACAGAAATGAGGAAATGGTTTCTTATTTGCGGGGAACTCTACAGGCTGGAAGTACACGAGGGCACAATCCTTCCCTCTGTTCCACTACTCCATCCACGGTTGGTATTAGTTACTGTGGAAGACAGGATACAGAAAGATGAAACTTTTACAACTCCAACACTGTAACTCCACCAAAATCCCCCCAGGGAGCTCTGCTTTTAATAAGGCATTTGGGTTTCCATGTCCTCCCTTCCTACTTGACCAAAGGGAAGAGAGATACAATAACCACAAACACCCCGTCAGCAAAAAAGCTCTGCAGACACCGTGGCACTTGAAAAAGCCACTTTTGTCACAGGAGCTACCTGCAGGGAGAAAGATTTAAAGTATCCTAGGACTGGAAATGGAACTTTGTGCCAGGGAATTCTGTGGAAAAGCATTAAAGGATTATAAAATGTAATTAGTTTAAGAGGATTTCCAGAACTTTGGTTGAATGCCTACTCACAGAACAGAATGAATGCATCTCACTTGAACACAAGTTTTGCTGCCTCAGAGAAAAACTCCTCAGGATCAGCCTATGCTCTTTGAAACAATGCCAAGGGGATACCAAAGCTGAAGAATAAAGCAGGAGAGAAACCAATTCGTGCAGTGTCTGAGAATACTGGGTCACTACCTGGTAAAAGAATCCAGGTTCGGCTTCTACATGGACATCCCAGCTCTGTATCCCCTGACTTCACAGAACCACGGGATGGTTTGGGCTGGGAGGGACCATAAAGCTCCTCTTGTTCCAACCCACCTCCCACTGGACCAAAGCCCATCCATCCAAACACATTTGTGATTTGTTCAACTACTGCACAAGCCAACAACGATGCTCTTGGCCCTGGACCCCTTTTTTGACTCAGATCCTTTCCCTGCACCTTTAAATTACTTATGGGCCCTACATTTAAACATTTATTTCTTGGAGAAAAGACAAGTCCAGTCTGGATCTGCTTCCTGTTCCCATTTTCCACTCACCTTTTCCAGTTCATTTGCTCCAAGATGAACACTCAAGGAAAAAGAGAACCCAGCCCTCCCCACCTGAACCTGGAACTCTTGAGCTCCCCATGCCAGACCACTGACAGTGCCCAAAATCCTTGCCTCGTTCTCCTAAAATGAGTCACCACATCCCACATCTCCTGAGCTCCCAAAGCCACCCACTCAGCCTGACTTCCCAGAAATTTGAGAGCAATGGGAACAGGTTGCAAACCAATCCTTTGAAAAGCACCTGCATACTTTCCAGATTTCCTACAGGACCCCAGTAGGTTAAGAGTTCCATTAAAGCAAATCCAAAACAAACAGTGCTTTAACTGCAAGCTTTAGCAGAAATATTTATTGTTTTTTTTTTTTTCAGAGTCAGTGTCAAATCCCAGAGCCCAGGAAAGTGCCCTGTTCCATGGCCACCACCATGAGCTGCTGGCTGGAATTCCCTGGGAGCTCTCGAGCCCAGCTGGCTCCTGCCAAACTGCAGAAAACATCTGTAACAACCTTCCCCCAAAGAGGCAGAAAAAATAAGGCATTACCTGACTGTTTTCTCCTCTGAAGGAAATAAACATCAAAACACTGAGATCCGCCAACAGAACCCAGCTGCCAGTTTGAGCTCTAAATACTTGGTAGGACTTGGCAAGCTCTGCCTTCCACTCACTTGGGAGCCAGCAAACCTTGGAGCAACCCAACACGCTGAATTTCCTCTCTCTGTGATGTCTCAGGAGGGGTTTTTCCCTCATTATATTCGCCACACTCCTCCAAAGTGAAAATCTCAGCAAGTTCCACTGATGCTTTGTGTAAACGACCACACTTACAAACAACCTACCAGAGTTAACTCCTCCCACCTGGAGCTTGTGTTATCCCAAAGCCCGTGGAAGTGACATAGCCTGGACACCTCCAGCTCCTACAACCCCAACAGCCACAGGCCCTGCCTTAAATACAACACATTCCTGAGGAACTCCAGCCACCAGGGGACCCAGGAAACAGCTCCATCCCGCGGGGTTCAGGAACGTGCTACTGGGAAAATGTCTACAATAATTAGAGAAGAAAATTACCAACATTTAATTTCCAGGCATTTTAACTACAGGAACAGATTAACCCCAGTGCTTTAACTTTGCTGGTTACATGAT
Organism: Serilophus lunatus; assembly: GCA_013399895.1. Taxonomy (NCBI): domain Eukaryota; kingdom Metazoa; phylum Chordata; class Aves; order Passeriformes; family Eurylaimidae; genus Serilophus; species Serilophus lunatus. The sequence goes on along the minus strand of VXBA01001792.1, from coordinate 28,005 downwards.
AGCCGTGACCTCAAAACACATTTCTCACACAGATGTTACTAAGTAATGTTAAATTACATGACAGACTTCACCTTAAATCACTTTCCAACATGCTGTCAAATGTTTCTTTTAGACGCAGGTGCCTTTAGCTGAAAAGACTCAGACGTTTCAAATAGTGTTTAAAATTTATTTATCCATGATTTTTCCTACACTTGACTTTCATAACAGCCGCCACTGCACAGGAATGCTGTTCCAGGGGATCCCAGAAAAACTGCAAAAGTCAAGGTTGAGCAGCTTCATCTTCCTCACACGCTGAAATGGGACAGCCCCAAGAAACACTAAATCACAGCAAATCCTCTTTTACTTCAGGAAAGCCACTCCTTATCCCAGCAATAAATTACCAAAGAAATCTACTTTTTGGTTGGTTTTTTTTTTTTTTTTTGAGAAAAGGAAAAAGAAAAAATAGAAAAGAGACACGACTTTAGCAACTCCTTTAGTGCAAGTCAGTGTTATTACACCCCCAGGGACTCACAGCCTGGCCTGCAAGTGTCATGCTCTGTTACACCCCACATCTGTCCAGTCCCAGGACTTGGCAGCAGCAGATGCTCCAGAGCAACACAAGGGAGTTTGTTCTGCACACCAGGACTCCTTCCAGTCTCAGACTGCTGGGGGTAGGTATAAAACCCGATTTACTGTTCCTTCTGAAGGATCTTAGTGTCAATTATCAATGCTGCTGCTAAGAATGTAGTTTTTCCTCTGAAAGGTTCACACACGTGCTGTGCCTGACCTCCCAAGTGTAACAGATGTGTGCTACTGAACTTGGGGAAAACTTTGTCATGCTCTCTAAACCTTCAACATAAGTAATGATTTTAGACAAGTAATTGTAGTTGCTTTCTGGATTAAATCTCCTGCTGATCTCACATTTGGCTAATCTGTCCAGTATATTCAGCTCCCCCTTCCAAAACTATCCTTGCCACGATTGCCTGGCTCAGCCTGAGACAACCTGAATCACACAGATCATATTGAGTTGTGGGAGTTTTAATTGAGCTCTTTCAAGTGTAAGAATTTGAGATGGTTGTGTGCACTATTTTACTGTGCCTTCTGAGATCAGGTTGGTTGGTCTTTAATGCAATCACATGAAAATAAACATCTGAATACCTGACAACATTTCATTTTGCTCTGGTGACCTTGGCAGTTTGCTGCTATATGAACTGAAGTGAATGGACATGGTTTCCCTTCCCAGCCAATATCCCTGTGAAGATGAGAACAGATGTCCTGCTGCTGATCCAGCACTAACAAAACACTGCTCTGAGGCTTTTGGCTGATTGCTGTTTTGCACCCAGGAACTGCAGGTTTCAGACCACCTGACACCCAAGGGACAAGGGAACATCCCACAGAATCCTCACACAGAACTTCCCACTGCTGTGAGACCATTGCAAGAAATGTGTAAAATTCTCCACACAGCAGAAGACACAGAAGTTATGTCAATAGTGGGCATTACTCAGCTCCACTGCTTGGATTTTACTGTCCACACAATAAATCTGAATTCTGACTGCTCATTCATAATACAACAAAATTTCATTGGATCACAGACTGGCTTGGGATGGAAGGGACCTTAAAACTCACCCAGTGCCACCCCTGCCATGGGCAGGGACACCCCCCACTCTCCCAGGTGGCTCCAGCCTGGCCTTGGGCCCTCCCAGGGATGGGGCAGCCACAGCTTCTCTGCCCAACCTGTGCCAGGGCCTCCCCACCCTCACAGGGAAGAATATTTATACCTAAGAACCCAATGTTTTATGGACTAAGTATTATGCACAACTTGCCAGCAGTGCATTCACAGATGAAGAATAGCCTTAAAACCCCCCACAGTTACACCTTGTGGGTTTATACTCCGGAGCAGGATCAGGGTGAATGGTCCCAAGCAGCTGCAGAGCCCTGAGGGCTCTTCATATTTGTTTCATGTGTTTCAATCTGCTTTGCCAGAGCAGGGGAAGCTGGAGCAAGCCAAGAGCCCTGCTTCTTTTGCCTTCTTCATGAAGAGACTAAAAACTTTCTGCTCCCAGCACAATGGCTTCTGCAACTCACTAACCTATTCCTGTCCCAGTTTGTTCCGGGAAATGGGATTTTATTCCTATTAAAACCTCCCTATTTTCCATGAAGCACACAAAATTCCTCAGAACATCTCTGAGATCACTGCAAGGGAGGCAGGGAGACAGACAAACCAAAGACAGGGGATCAAATTAAGCCCCAGCTGATCTGGGCAGGATTTTGCATGCACAGCTTTAATCCTCACCCCTCTGCAACTCAGCTTCACTGAGCCTGTCCCACGTTTCATCACATTCCAAACACTGCAGAATCTCCATGACCTGAGAGATCTGATTTCTGGCCACCAGTAAACAACCACACAGCACTTCCAGGACCCAAAAAAAGTGCATCAAATGAGAAAGCATCCCAACTGCCAGGACAGGACACAGGGAATGGCTTCCCACTGCCAGAGGGCAGAGATAGGTGGGATATTGGGAAGGAATTCCCGGCTGGGAGGGTGGGGAGGCCCTGGCACAGGTTGGGCAGAGAAGCTGTGGCTGCCCCATCCCTGGAGTGTCCAAGGCCAGGTTGGAGCCACCTGGGAGAGTGGGAGGTGTCCCTGCCCGTGGCAGGGGGTGGGATGGGATGGGTTTCCCTCCCAGCCAAAAGCATTCCCTGACTCTGTGGGATGAGCACTGACACTGAAAAGCCACTGTAGAGCGTTGATTTCAGGAGCTGGCCTACAGTCCCTCTTACCTACACAGTCTCTGTTTGCTTCCTGCCCCCTTCCAGGAAAGAAACCAACAGAAAGCAAACCTTGTAATTCAAATCTGAGCTGTGTCAGTTCCCTGAAGCTCTTATCTCTGTCTGAAAAGTAGTGTGGCAAAGCTCCCTCAAAAACAATGACACTGTGGCTTTTCCATGCACATCAAGTGTCTGTTCACCTGCACTGCTTGGGGAATTGTTTTGGGGAAGTTTTGGTTTTCAAGGATGAAAAAAGAAAAAAAATGCACAAGAAGTGAAATTTTACCTTTCTGCAAAGATAAAAGGCAGTTATGCAAATACTTCATTCATACCAGAGGATCATTCACCAGCCTTCACATACAAAAAAGGCACTGAAGTTTAAGAACTTTGATTTTACCACTTAAAATGGGTAAACAAAACTGATGATGCAGATAAATATGCCAGTCACAATTCACGTCTGTAAAATGGATCTCTAGGGGAAAAAACTCTTTACAATCCCCAGACTTCAGGAATTTTAAATGAGAGAAGAGCATTGAAATTATCTTTGTTTCTAAAGCATGTTAATGAGTCAAAATATTTCAGCTATAACTTAATTCCTGGCAATCACCCAACCCAATCAACCCTCCATTAAAAATTCACCTTCTCTGGTACTCCAGTCACTCACAATCAAGCAGCCTGGGAGATTCCAGAATGGAATAAATGTGTCCTTCAGGGCTAATTAAAAAAGTCTCCTACTGTTTTTAAGTCAATAGCTCATGCAGGAAAGACTGTTCCTGCTCACCTTGCTTTTCACTGGTTTGTAATTTTCCTCCCCTTTTTCTGCACAGTGTTTGGCCACCACTCCTTCCTCCGATTCCCTTTTACTCTTCCACCCTGAAACTGTTCAGACACACACAGGCAGCCTCAAAAAAAAATAGCCAAAACCACGCCAAAAAAAACCCCCAAAAAATGTTTTTGTGAGAAGCAGCAGAAAGGTAAGCTGCTTTTGTGAACAATACAACATGTGAGCTCTTTTAGAAAACATGATTGACCATGATGGGGCCTTATCTTTGCAGCCTGGGGGCCAACACCACCTAAGTACAAGAAAAATAAAAACCCCTCCCTGGTGAAGGTCTCCACATGAATCATCTGACTTGGACACTGTTTGCTCTGCTGGGTGAACCCTCTTGGTGCCCCTGGGCCACCCCAGTGCAGTGACAGCAGGAATGGGTCCCACTGAAAATTAACCCATTTTCACTTGTTCTCGGTCACCACCCACTGGGGCTGTGGGGACCCAACCTGCTGGGTTTGGATCATCAAAAGCCCAGTGGCTTATATCAAAATACTTATTTCAAATTAACTTCTAGTCACCTTCACAGCCTTGTCCTGAGTTGGAGCTCCTGATTCATAGGAGGAAAAAAAACAACCAAAAACTCTCAAACCAGCCTTGCTCAAATCACTCTTCTCCAGAGTTATACGAGGTCCAAACAAGGTTGACACAAGAATATAATTTCAACTTTTTGCCTCATGACAAAACCTTCTGATAGACAGAACTCTAAAAAACATGAAAATGTTACACAATGGCACCAACAAACAAATACATGCTTGTGACAAACAATAATCTTTAATAACAAGCCCCCAGATGATCCTGTTTCCACCCACGATGTACTGGCCCTTCCATGAGCACACACTCATTATGTGACACCACTAATTTATATTATTATTGTTTACATTTTTGTTCTCTCTCCCCTCAGCCACCATATTCTGCCAGGGTACCTCTGAAACCTCTTGAAGGAGCTTTTCTGAACCCCACAAATACCTTTCTGTGCAGGAGTTCAGAGAGCTGCAATTTACCTTTTTACAGGTAAATCGTCATTTACAGCATTTTAAGGACTTTTGCCCTACTTGCACACAGGCAAAGAAACAGATCTCTGCTTCACAAACACAAAAATCCACAGGATTTTCCTGACGGAATTCACAATCACTGCACCAAGCCTCCCAGCCTGAGAGGAGAGTGACAACACCAGCTCAGAAGAACATCCATCCCATCACAGTGGGAAGGAGATTACAGAGAAGAAGGAAATGATAAAAACCAGTTATCTCTGTCCTTACTCTCACACTCCTGCACCCCAGGGAAAGGTCAGCACTTAAGCACAGACAGTGTCCTCTGAGGTGCATGCAGAAGTAATTTATTTAATCCAATTAGCACACACAGTTAGGAGTCTGGGCCAAGCACACCTCACCACTCCTGTGCAAAAAGCTCAGCTCTCCCCACCTGTCACAAAACTGCAAATAACATATTGTTCAAAAGTTTCAAGGGAGGGGAAACCCAAAGACAATTTCTGCTCTTTGCAAAGGTTTGCTTTGCCCTCACCAGTGAGACTCCTGCTGGGCTGGAACTGTAAGATGGGAACAACAAACTGACATTTAAAAAAGAATATCAATGAAATATTAAAAAAACCCACCAGACTGACCCGGAATATGCACAACCCATGAAGCAATGCTGCACAACAGTACCAATGTTGCTGGTTTTATCTTCTTCTAGTGGCCAAAACCAGACTTTTACTACCAGAAATGCATCAATGGCCATCAAAAAAAAAAATTTTACATCAGCTCCCTGATAATTTATGATGGATTACAGCGCTGGAAATTTTGTTCAATATGAGGAAGTTTTGCCGAGTTTGCCTGTCGATTTTTTTCTTAACACTCAGGATACCCACCTAAAAATCAATTTATAGCAATTCATTCAGTTTTTGCCACAATTAAAATGGGCAGCTGGGTTGGAGAGGACACAAATCAGGATAAGCCCAGTACAACCAAATAAACCAGGCAAATTCTTTATATACAAAGATCTCCTCCCTGCTTCACTCTCAGACAGAAGTAAAATCTCCCTAATGGCCAAAGCAGTATTCCAGAAAGATAATTCAACCACCTTTAAAGTTTCCAGCAGTCTCTCAGATGTTCATTTAAAGGCCTGTGTTTGTTCCAATATTGGTATAATTTTTCTGTACTGCAAAGAGGGAGCCCACAGAGATGCTCCCAGGGCTGGGAGAGCTGGAGGTGTTTACCTGGAGAAGGGAAGGATCCAGGGAGACCTCGGAGCCCCTTCCAGAGCCTAAAGGGGCTCCAGGAGAGCTGGAGGGGGACTGGGGACAAGGGATGGAGGGACAGGACACAGGGAATGGCTTCCCACTGCCAGAGGGCAGGGAGAGATGGGATATTGGGAAGGAATTCCTGGCTGGGAGGGTGGGGAGGCCCTGGCACAGGTTGGGCAGAGAAGCTGTGGCTGCCCCATCCCTGGAAGTGTCCAAGGCCAGGCTGGAGCTAGCTGGGAGAGTGGGAGGTATCCCTGCCCAGGGTAGGGGGTGGGATGAGATGATCCTTAAGGTCCCTTCCCTCCCAATCCGTTCAGGGATTCTGTGATTCTGTGATTCCGGGAAATTCCTCCGAACCTGACAAAATCTCCGGGAGGAAGCCCCAGGGCCACCCGAGTCCAGCCACAACCCGCTTACAAACACTCCTCCTGACTTTGGCAGGGAATATCGGGGACCGGGAGCTGTGGCAGGAAACCCTGGGCACAGGGGGCTTGGAGAGGGATGCTCCGGGCAGCGCTGAGCCGGGTCCCTCATTCCAAGAGCTCCTGCTGATGTGGAAAACACCCCTGGATGTGGAGAGGGCAGACAGCACAGTCCGAGGTCTTCCCGAGGCCCTGCCGGCTCTGAAAACCAACCCATTCCCGGCTGGAGCAACTCCAGCGGCCGGGAATGGACACAACCCCGGGGGGATCGCACAGCCCCGGGCACCGGGAGCCTCCTCCCGCCCCCAAAACCGACCCCAAAAGTGCAGGGAATCCCAGGCGGGGGGCGCAGCCGGGCTCGGTATCGGGTCACGGCCCCACTGACGCTCATGGAAAAGAAGAAATAAATATTAAAAAAACACCCGCAGCGCTGGGCATGGGGGGCGCGGGAGGGGATGCAAGGCCCGGCGAGATACGGGTTCTGTTCCGGAGCGAAATGAGCCTCGCTTTTGATAAATATCATCTCAGAAGCACGGGAAACAAAGTGGCAGCAGCGGGCCCTCCGGTTCTCAAGAGGACGGCAAAACACCCCGATTTGCCGCCCTATCGCGGGTATCGAGTGTCATCGCGACAGGGAACACGGGTGCGAACCCCCGGCCCTGAGGGCACACCAAGCAGCGCGGGGACACCCCGGGGGATCCCTGGATCCCTGTCCGGGAGCAGGCGGGGGCCCAGACACAGGGACACCCCGGGGACCCTGTGATGGAGCCCTGGAACCCTGTCCCGCCAGCGGACGGAGGCGCTGGGACAAC
>VXBA01001792.1:9852-20915 GCA_013399895.1 Serilophus lunatus | reverse complement strand
GGGGGGGGGGGCCCCCTTTCCCAGCCCAGGCCCGCCTGCCGACTTACCGTGGGTGTCCCGGGACTGTCCCGGGGCTGTCCCGGGCCGGTGCCCGGTCTGTCCCGGTGCCGCCCCCGGGTCCCCTCACGGCCCCTCACGGATCCCCGCCCGCCTCCACGTCGCCGGCGCGGCCCCCGCTGCGCATGCGCGGAGCCCTCCCGGGGGAGAGCCGGCAGCGCGCGGGGCACGGCGGGAATTGTAGTTCGGGGAGGGGGGCAGGGAGGGCGGCCATGGAGACACGGGAGNCCCCTTTCCCAGCCCAGGCCCGCCTGCCGACTTACCGTGGGTGTCCCGGGACTGTCCCGGGGCTGTCCCGGGCCGGTGCCCGGTCTGTCCCGGTGCCGCCCCCGGGTCCCCTCACGGCCCCTCACGGATCCCCGCCCGCCTCCACGTCGCCGGCGCGGCCCCCGCTGCGCATGCGCGGAGCCCTCCCGGGGGAGAGCCGGCAGCGCGCGGGGCACGGCGGGAATTGTAGTTCGGGAAGGGGGGCAGGGAGGGCGGCCATGGAGACACGGGAGGGTTGAGGGAGGGGACTCTGCCCCTCTGCCCCCTCAGGTGAGACCCCCGCCTGCAGAGCTGCTCCAGCCCTGGGAACAACAGCACAAGGACCTGGAGCTGCTGCAGAGAGAGTGCAGAGGAGGCCAGGGAGATGCTCCCAGGGCTAGAGCCCCTCTGCTCTGGAGCCAGGCTGGGAGAGCTGGGGGTGTTCCAGAAGGATCCAGGGAGAGCTTGGAGCCCCTTCCAGAGCCTAAAGGGGCTCCAGGAGAGCTGGAGGGGGACCTGGGACAAGAGATGAAGGGATAGGACACAGGGAATGGCTTCCTACTGGATGGGATATTGGGAAGGAATTCCTGGCTGTGAGGGTGGGGAGGCCCTGGCACAGGTTGGGCAGAGAAGCTGTGGCTGCCCCATCCCTGGGAGTGCCCAAGGCCAGGTTGGAGCCACCTGGGAGAGTGGGAGGTGTCCCTGCCCAGGGCAGAGGGTGACACTGGATGATCCTTAAGGTCCCTTCCAGCCCAAACCACTCTGGGATCCATTATATGAGTTTACTCTTCATCCCACCTTTCCACGAGGGAATTCACAACCACCTCGGACACGAGGTTAAGGCTCCAAAATAGAACCACGCGGTGCCTAAGGAAGGGAGGAAGGGAGGGAAGGATGGTTCCAAAAACCCACCTGGCCACCCTTCCCGGTGCATCCCTGGGCGGATTCCCGCATCCCAGGCGGTGAGCGTGTCCCCGGGCTGGGCTGTGCACAGCAGACAGCACAGGCGGGGTGTGACCCCCGTGCCAACACCGCCGTGTCACAGCAGGAGATCCGGATCAAGGTGGGGCACTGCAGGCGGTGCAGGGCCAGCAGAGCGGCTGTGAAACAGCACTGGGTGCACCCAGGGGGGAAATACACCCCTGCGCCACATGTCAAGCAATTTATGTTTCGTTGTCAGGTGTATGTTTCATTTCCAAGGGCGGGGGCTTGGAGCAGCCCGGGATAGTGGAAGGTGTCCCTGCCCCTGGCAGGGAAGTGGGATGGGATGGTCCTTAAAACCCCCTTCCAACCCAAACCGGTCTGTGGTTTAAAAGCATTTCTAAAGCAGGAGGATCACTGTGGCAAACGGGCCTCCCAGAGCATTTCAATTAAATTCCTGCAGTCAGGTTCACTGGAACACAGAATAGTGGCAGTCTGCTAAAACCAAAATTTGATTTGGTTCAGAGAGTGTGGTCTAACAATCAGAAAACTGCATGAGGGAGATAATCCCTTCTCTCATGTCCTGGGCAGTTTAATGATACAGAATTAGTTCTTGTGGAAGGAGATTTAGTTAAGCTAAGTGTTAATTAAATTTGTCTTCATTTCCTTTACCTGCAGCCTCTGAAATGAGTGTTCTTTCAGCAATGATGTTCTGCCTTTTACAGAGATCAAGAAGGAGTGACTCTGAGGTCTGAACCTCAGCAGCAAATCCAACAACTCCCAGAACCCCTGATGGAGCAGGATTATTGTGTCTGAGTAATCACAGCATATTGTGTTATGTCATTACATCAGAATTTAATTGTTTTCTGTGAACATATCTCAATAAATATTTTGCAGAGAATTTATTGTCAGTTTGTATATCCTTAGCAGCTGGTCATGTTAAATTTGACCTACCAGAATTTCCTTTCCTTTCAGAATCAGGCCCATCAAAATAATGTGTGACACAAAACTTTTATTTAAGACTTTTTTTTGCATACACTTGCAGTCTTTTTTAAACGTGTATTTCAATTAACTTCTTGGCATTCCTCTGCCTGTGCAAACCAACACATGGAAGGTACCATATCACAGTTAGACCTTCCTATTTAGGAAAAAAAATACTTGAAATTAGTTGATTTGAATGATGGTTTTTCAAGTGCAGATTTATTGATCCTTCCTGAATAGCATTTAAATAAAGCCAGGTAACTTCAATGGTGAAGATCTTAGGACTGGATTTGCAGAATGCTTTGGTCTCTTAAGATGACAACAATGCAATTTTCTAAAAGTCTTCTGTGTAAGTCTTAGAAAATTCTGTTAGATGCCTACCTGCCATCATCTAGATACCTACCTAAACCTTTTGTAAATCTTTTTTTTAGTAAGTAACAAACATATGGGAAATTTCTCACTTAAATTCACTTGATATTTACTATTCTCACAAGAGGAATTTCTTAATTTCTGTCTATACATTGTCCTTAAGCAAGGCTTTGTGCACTTCTTTGCATCCCAGCAGATGATCTCCTTCGCCCCTGTCCAGGCTCAGGCAGTTCCTTTGCTTTCAGGCAGTTCCTTTGCTTTCACCTTGGTTTGTTTTTATTATTATTCACAACACAATAGGATTATTGACCAGTTATTGGAAAAGAGTAGTAACAGAGGAGTTACAACACAAATGTCCTACCAGGGTTTGCAGTGAAATGCCTCCTTCAGGACAGTTGTGATGTAGATCACTCGCCTTAGGGTTTAACTGCATCTAATAAAAGTACTGGAACTGCATTCCAGAAAGCACAAACATGTAGTTTTACCTGCATTATCTGCCTCTTTTGTGTTTTACAGGCTTTTTTCAGCAGGGCTGGTGTTTATAAAAGGTGCTGACACAAAGCTGGAAGCCCAGTGCAGCCTGCAATCTTACTCACTGTATGTTTTATTTTCCATGTTACTGCCTGATGCATCTCCTTGTGTAATAATATCATAGACAACTCGAAATAATGAATTATGCACGCTTTATAAATTGACTGCACACATTTACAGACTAAAGTAGCCCCAGCACAGCTCTTGCTCTTCTCTTTGTGGTGCTCAGAGCTGATAGAGAGGGATGCACTCAGAACCTTTCGGTGCCCAACATATTAAAACAGTGGCTGGGGTTACCTGGAACAGGAGGAACAGCAGGAGGGTTGATCTTCTGGGCAATGCTCAGGATGTCAGAACACACATTCCTGCTCAGCTGCTCAGCCCTGCTGAGGCACCTCCAGTGCTGGGGGCACTTCTGGGCCCCTCAGACAAGAGAGACACTGAGGGGCTGGAGCGTGTCCAGGGAAGGGAACGGAGCTGGGGAAGGGGTTGAGGGAGCTGGGGGGGCTCATCCTGGAGAAAAGGAGGCTCAGGGAAAACCTGGAATTCTCTGCAACTCCCTAAGAGAGAGGGAAGCCAGGGGAGGGTGGTTGGGCTCTGTTCCCAGGGAACACGGGATGGGATGAGAGGGAACGAACCCAAGCTGTGCCAGGGGAGGGGCAGTTTGGACAGGAGGAATTTCTCCCTGGAAAGGGTGGCCAGGCCTTAGAAGTGGCTGCCCAGGGTGGTTTGGAGTCCCCATCCCTTCAGGTGTCCAAAGAATGACTGAACTTACACTCAGTGCTCTGGGCTTGGGGACAAGGTGGGGATCAGGCTCAGGTTGGACTTGGTGGTGTTGAGTGTTTCCCAGCCTCAGTTATTCCATAATTCAGTGATTCACTGATCTAGAAGAAAGATGTATCTAAGACACACTGATCTGACAGGGGATTGTGTTCCAAGGATTATGCAAGAGCTGATTAAACAGCAATGCCAAATTCACTTCCAGAGGGACTTGCTCATTAAGGAGAGCAAACAGCATTAAGCAGAGCAAACAGCATTAAGCAACATGAGTTTTCTGTGATTCAGTTCATCACCGAAGCAATGGCTGTAGCAACAAGGGCCTGATACCCATCTGGGAACACTACAGATGGGTTCACACAAGCTCAGACCAAACTGGGCTGTGGTGGGAAACAGGGCACCTCACCAGAGGCATTGGGTGGGCATAATTAATTACTGTAATAATTAATCACCTGGCAGGAGAAATCCCTGTCACAAGAACAAGACCTGAACCACAACGATGGTTCAAGGACTGGTTGTATAAAAAGGTGTGTCCTCATAGGCATACCTGAGGTATGATTTTAGGGAAATTAAAATCATAAATAGCAACCCAAAACTGCTGGAATGGTTTTGTTTTGAATCTCTAAAGGCGCTCTGGTTTGGCAGAGAGAACAAAGTGGGAATTATTACTTTTGCTCCCTACTCAGCACAGGGACACTTAAAACACTTCACAGCTGGGACTCAAGTCAGCACCAGAATCCATCCTCCCAGGAGGAGGCAAAGCTGGACTTGCTGAGTTCACTTTATGATCAGGTTTGGAGCCTGTCTCCAGGTTTTCAAAGATTTTGTCACCACTTTAAATGCCTATAGCTCAGAAGGCCAAGAACAATTGTATGAAACAACTTGTTTTTTAAAATAAAATCCTGGTTTATTATAGTTAAACTTTCCACGAGCATGTTAAAGAGGTTTCAGTTGTATGTTGTTGGGGTTTTTTTTAAAGCCAGAACTGCATGACTTTAAATCACCACAACAGAACATAAACTGGATCATTTTAAATCCCCACAACAGAACATAAAGCAACAATTCTAGTGCATCATGCCTCTGCTGCTCCTCCTTAGGGAAAAAAAGCATAGTAATTAAAGGAAAATTATGAATGGAAGTATCACATCAAGAATTTCTGCTTTTAGTCAGCTAAGTTTTATACATAGCATAACTCTTTTAGCCCATCCACAGATTTGGCATGAAAAATATAAATTCTTCATAGTTTAAACCAGAGCTTCTGTAGCCACAATGCAGTCTACAGCTCCTCAGCAAGGTCAAGAACAGACACAGCTTTTAAGGTGAAAGTCTCAAGCACTGCCCTAGCACTTAGTGAAATTAAGATGCTAAGATACATTTACCTTCCACAGACGGATTTATTCATAAGTTAATTTAACCTAAGCTCTAACCACACCAAATAGATGGCAGATGAAAAGTAGTTCCAGCGGGAAAAATGACAATGACTTCAGCTTTCAGATATTCTACACTATCAGATGAGCCAGCTGCCATCGTGGTGGCAAAACAGACACTCTCCTGCAAGCAATGAAGGGTTTTATTCAGAGAAAACGAGCGAAGGGAAAGGATCTCAAAATGAGAGAAACATCAGCAGTTCACACTGGACAGGGGGGGAATAAAATCCTTAGGGATTCACCCCTTCAATCCATTTTCTTGTCACAGACTGCTGTGGATCCCGTGGCAGCAATTCCATTTGCATGGCTGTTGCTTTCAAACTGCAAATAAAAGACAGTGCCATCAGTGGGGCGTTCAAGGAAAGGGCTCCACGACCAAACCAGTAACAGATGGGGACAAAAATGGCTTCTGGAAGCAAAGCCAGTGAAGGTCTATGAAGAAATCTGCAGTAAGAACCAAAAGCAGTGGTGTCTGTGTAGATTTAAAGGTAATTACTGCTTCAGAGGGAAGAGAGGAATAAGAGCAGAGACAATATTTACAAGCCATTGCATTTTGATACAAGAGATAAATAATAAATGCACAATTTACACACACTAAATATCTCCCCCCATTACAAGCAGCAGAGCTGGCTGAAGGGTGTTTTGGGGTTTTTTTTATATAAATTCTGCTTCATGCATCTGGTGTGATTTACCAAACATACAACTTTTTTCTTCTCTGAAAGAACAGCCACTCATAAAAAAAAAATACAAAAATTAATTAAGCAGTTTCAGGAAACAGGAGCAATTCCCATCCACCCAAGACCAGCAGCTGTCTGGAAGCAATCATTTCTGCCTGGCTCAGTAGCAGTAACTCCTGCTCATAAGAAAACATCCACAAAAAGGTCTGTAAAAACACCCATTGACCCTCCCTTGCTGGGTGGTTCACCCAGGAGTTTCCCTGGCTACTTTATGACTTAATTTAACCTTACTTTATGACCCCCAGGCTCATCTTCCTGGTGTCTCTTCGCAGCTGAAGGTGCTGGAGGGTCCCCAGAGCTGCCTCCCTGTCCCTGTTTTGTGCCTGCTGGATCTCCCACAGCCTTCCTGGGCCACACACGTTTGATGAAGGGGGCGATCACGGGGTACAGGTAAGGCTCCAGGAATTTCTTGTAGACCCACAGGAGGATGGGAATGACAATACAGGGAATGCACACCATGGCTCCCTCCTGTCCTTTGGCAAAGCTGGTGAGGGGGAAAAAAAACCAAAACAGCTTAGAATGAGAGTGTGGTATGCCATGAGCTAAGGAAACAGCTTTTAAGTAATAAATAAAGGCTGTATTTGATATTTGAACAGTGAATATTCTTGAATTATCAATCAGCTGTTAAAAGTTTAAAAACCCACTGTGTTTCAATGCTATAAAGTCCTCAATAAGGGAAACATTCTTCACAATTTAACAACAAAAAAAACCCTGAATTTCTTATTAATTCAATCCTACAGCTGCAATTTAGACAAATTCAGGGAATGAGAGTTTTTGCTTTAACCACACGAGAACAGTTTAAGCAGCAAGCTGCAGACACCAGCCCAGCTCTTGCTTATACCCAGAGTCCAAAGGGTTTGTTTTCCTTCACTCCTTTTCATTGAAGGAGAAATTAAACAGCAGAAGTGCCATCCATCCAATGGGCTGCTACCAGCAAAGGGCAGGACAGAGGGAAGAGGGAAGGGAATCCTAGGCAGGATTTGAACCATCTCCTCTCTCCGAAGGCCAGGGAGCAGCCAGGAGTCTGTGCTCAAAAAAAAAAGGCAGAAAACCAAAGCAAAAGGGGCAGAGGCACAGCTGGGAGAGGAAGCAGTTAAGTGGGATTATTGCTGTCCCTGCCAGTGCTGACAAGCAATAAATCAGACACACTCTGCTGCCAGAGAGCTTTGTCCTTCACAGTCCTCCTCTGCAGGCTGCTGACATGTCAGTTCTTACACTAAGAAGCCAAGAAAAAACACCCTTTCCAAGATGGAGAATGAACAGGCAGATGTGGACACTTCACTGGGGACCAGTTTCACTTTTTTGTTAAACTATTCCAGAGATTTTTAGCCTTGTGGAAGAACAGAATATCTATTTCCAATTGACTACTTCAAAGTCCCATTCTGGCTGCTTCCAACCGAGTTTAAACCTACTCCCTGGAGTCCAGGAGGACAACAGGAAGGAGTTAATCCCTTAAAAGTTTTTTTAAAAAAAGGTATTCCAGGTACTGTCTCCACCAGAACTTCCTGAATATTAAACTTCCATCGAGATGCTGTGGACTCATCCAGCAGCTGAAGGAGCTGGCTGGAGGGAACATCCAAGGGTATGGAATCATCACAGGACTATAGAATGCTTTGGGCTGGGATGGATCTTAGGGACCATTTAGTTCCACTCCCACGGGCAAGGACACCTCCCACTATCCCAGGCTGCTCCAACCTGGTCCTGGACACCTCCAGGGATGGGGCAGCCACAGCTTCTCTGCCCAACCTGCGCCAGGGCCTCCCCACCCTCCCAGGGGAGAATTCCAGAACAAAAAAAACCTCACCCGTCCCTGTGCCAGGAGTTCGCGAGATCCTGGAATCACCTGTCCCGAGGCGGGGAAACACTCTCCTGCTGCCGAATTCCTGCTGTGGCTCGGTGATGCTCCGCTGCCTGGCGAGCAGAAACCATTAAAAAAGAAAAAAAAAAAAAAAAAAANCCTCTGTAATTACCAAAAAAAAAAAAAAAAAGAAAAAAGTTAAAAGAGTGCAAAAGGCGGTCGGGCTTTCCCACTCGGGTGGGTATTTCGGGGAGCCCCCGGGGGCACAGGGAATGTCAGGCAGGAAAACCTCGTCGTTCCCAGCGGGCGCGGAGGCCGGGAAACGCAACGCAGACCCAAAAACGCCGGTTTTCCCTTTTTTCACACGGGACGAGCCCACCTGGAAGGACCAACCGCTCCGCGGGGCAGGCACACCCCGTGCGCCCGCGGCCAGCGGGGCGAGGACGTCTGTCGGGATATCTTTCTATCGGGATATCGCGACAGCCCGCACTCACCCGCGCCCGACCCGGAACGGCCCCGCACTTCCGGGGCGGTGCTGCCGGCCAATGGGAGGTGGCAGCGCGCGTCACGTGACAGCCAGACCCCGCCCACCAGCAACCCCGCCCCTCCCATTCCAGCGACGGGGACACGGAGCGCGTTCCGGGTTATCCCGGGTTAATTATCCCGCTCTAGGGTACAGGAATGGGAGTACGGCACCGGCCGCGCTCGCCCGACAGGCGGCCCCGGCTTTACGTGGGATATCGGGAAAGAATTCCTGGCTGTGAGGGTGGGGATGGGCAGAGGAGCTGTGGCTGCCCTATCCCTGGAAAACTTCAACTCCGATGGATCATGGAATCCCCCTGTGGATGGTCCCTTCCCACCCAAATCAGCCTGTGATCCCACCCATCACAACCCAGAACACACGGGGTAAAACCTAAGTTTTCTCGTTTTATTTATATACATCTGCCTGGGCAGATCTACTCCCGAGCCATGAGCTTTTGCTTCTTCAGCTTCTTCTGAGAGATCTGGAAAACAAAGCACAGGAATGAGAAAATGGTGGAATGGGAAAATGCCTTCCCAGAACACCTAAACAAATAAATAAAAGTGCTGAGAACAGTTTGTACTTCCCTCACCACACAAACAGGAATCCCTTCACTGCTTGCAGGTTCTCAACTCAAAATTTCACAGCACACACTATTTTCACAGACACAACCCCTGGGAATGCTGTAGCTGCCCCACCACCCAGCATGACTAAAAAAAAAAACCCAAACGTTTCTCATGGTTCTCAAGCACTTAACACTGTGTTAAAGATTTAAACAGTGGGGTCGCTCAGAAATAACTTGTGGTTTTTTTCATGGGTATTCCAAAGGTGTCCTAAGATGGTCATCACAGCAACCCCTCTGCCTCTGCTGACGGGATGGGAGGGAGGCACACGCACCTTTTTCTTCTGGGCAACTTCCTCCTCTGGCTTGGGCACGATCTGCTCCTTCTCGGTGAGGATCATCTCGATGTGGCACGGGGAGCTCATGTAGGGGTTGATCCTGCCGTGCGCCCGGTACGTGCGGCGGCGCATCTTGGGGGCCTTGTTCACCTGGATGTGCTCAATGACCAGGGAATCCACGTCCAGACCCTGCCAGGGGAACAGAGCCCACGACTCGCCGTCACCCCCAGAGACACCAACCCCCCCCCCCCACCTCAGGGCTGGGGGTGACTCTTGTCACCCCGGAAAAGCCGCGGAGGTGAGGGCTTTTCCAGGGATTTGGCAGGGACATAGCCAAGCTCTAGAGGCCGAGGGAGCTGAGGGTTCACTAAGGAGGTGGTGCCAAGGACATAGGCAGCTCCAGGGAGGAACACCCACCTTGAGCTCGGCGTTGCTCTCCGCGTTCTTGAGCATGTGCAGCAGGAACTCCGCGCTCTTCTTGGGCCAGCGGCCCTGTGTCCACCCCCACTGCTTGGCCTGGGGACAGGGACAACAGGCACCTTATGCTTCTGTCTCTCTGCAACACAGTTCACCCCTCAGGCACTCTTCCCCTCCCATTATCCCAGAAATCCCATCATTCAGTTCCACCCCTGCCCTGGGCAGGGACACCTCCCACTATCCCAGGCTGCTCCAACCTGGCCTTGGACACTTCCAGGGATGGGGCAGCCGCAGCTTCTCTGTCCATCCTGTGCCAGGGCCTCTCCACCCTCCCAGCCAGGAATTCCTTCCCAATATCCCACCTAACCCTGCCCTCTGGCAGTGGGAAGCCATTCCCTGTGTCCTGTCTCTCCATCCCTTGTCCCAAGTCCCTCTCCAGCTCTCCTAGAGCCCCTTTAGGCTCTGGAAGGGGCTCTAAGGTCTCCCTGGAGCCTTCCCTTCTCCAGGTGAACCCCCCCAGCTCTCCCAGCCTGGCTCCAGAGCAGAAGGGTTCCAGCCCTTGGAGCATCTCCATGGCCTCCTCTGGATTCACTCCAGCACCTCCAAGTCCTTCCTATGCTGAGGACCCCAGACATCACAGATTAGAGTTGATTACAATCCACTCCATTCTGCTGCAGACCAAAACCACCCATATTTTCCCCCTTACTCAACACTGTCAATTACATGCAAACACTGCAAATAGAAGCAATGCTGTCCTGGAATGCAGGAGCCACTTTCCTCTCCCTGTCCAGCAACCTGGGACAGCAGAACGTGTCCCTGCCCAAGGGGCAAAAGGAGCTCTACAGTTCCCACCAACCCAAACCCCACGTTCAAACCCAAAGTTTACCATTCTCTGAACCACCAAAGACCCCCTTCCCCACGTCCCCCGTGGGGTGTCTCTCACCTGGGCACACCTCCCCACGCCGCCGTTGTAGCGCCGGAAGGGGACACACTGTTTCTTCAGGGTGACATCCTTCAGGTACTTGGTGGCCTTGCGGATGTGCATCCCCTTGATGGCCTGTGCCGTCTCACGGGTGTTCTACAGACATACAGCACAGGGAAGCCCCTCTTAATACACCTTTCCAACATCACCCACGAGTCCTGGATTCTTATGCTGAAGGGAAGCACTTACACACACACACCCCACACACACACTTCCCAATTAAAGGAATCATCAACAGCTTTTTCCTTTGCCACAAGCTTTTCTGCCACTACTGAATCTGCGGCTCCAGCACACCTTTGCTGTTTATTACCTAAATCCAACCAGCAACATTTTAACAAAAAACGCAATTTAAGTATTCATACTTTCCATAGCTCCTCTCTTTTGGCCACTTAACAAAAAA